>JBBPEB010000002.1:0-307500 GCA_039096225.1 Blastocystis sp. Blastoise
ATATATGATGATATAAGATGAATATATATATGATAATATGATGATATTAGATGAATATATATATAGAATGAGTAATAAGAATGAATAAAAAGAATAATAAGAATGCATATATATATATAATAAATAATAAGAATGTATATATATATATATATATATATATATACTTCACTTTTATGATTTTTATATTTTTTTAATATGAATCCTCTAATATTATTTCCTCTATAGTGAAGGTAGAATCCACAATCACTAAAAGGGCAGATAATGGTTATTTAAGTTTTATTTGATTTATTAATTTTATATGAATAGCCTTTATCTTTTAGTTTTGTACTTATATCTTTTATTAATTCTTGTTTTGTTTGATATATTGTTTTAATAAAGTATAAATTATTAATCTCGAATTCTAGCATATCTTCTCGACTTGTAAATTCATCATAACACACTGATTCCATGTTTTCATTCTGAATACTATTTACATCATCAACATCATTAACCTGAATCAAGTGAAAGTGAGTTTTAATAATGTTATAAATACATTATTTTGAGTCTCTATGTTTTCTAAATTATCACGTTATAAAAAAGAAACTTAAAAACTTAAATAACAAAAAATATTCTTAATATAAAAAATATATTTCTTCTTTTTATTTTAAATCATTTTTACACATCGTTTTCTTTAACAAAAGCGATAAATCAATAGATGACTTATTCCAGCACACATTTCATTTGTAAAAAATTGTCTTCCTCAAATGGATTAGTAACAATTGTGAGCAAAATATTAAAAATAAGTTTTGTTTAACATTGACTCATCGAAGCAACTATAGTTTCACAATAAATAATTACTTATAACTTTTTCAAACTTAAAGTCATTCTTTGATTACACTTTTTTTTAACAATAAGAACCAGTTATAAAGTTTTTCTAGATTTTTATTAAGCCAAAAGATGCTTTTGATTTAGAATAGCTATGCTGGCTGTTAATATAGTTCTGCCAAACACTAGCAGGCACGGAAAAATTTGGTAATTTTTCTCCAGTCAAAAAGGTTAGTCTCCCATGGGGAAAACCAAAATTTTTTAGAAAATTCAAAAAATGCAAAAGGTTGACTGTTTTTCATTGACTTAGAGAAATTTTTGATAAAAGTTGAGTTTTTGATTTTTCATTTTGAGTCTATTTAGGCAACAGACAATGAATAATGACTTATTGTGGTGTATAAGGTATAAAATTACTAAAATTTATTAGTTTTGACCGAGTCTTCAGGATCAGTTAATTAGTGAGGTCAGAGTTGTTTGCTTTTTATTATGTGTATATGTGTAGAGAGTAACTTGTAATGTAACCATGATCTCTATTATTCAAAATAAAAAGATAAGAGTCGTAATTCAGTCAACTTTCTCAATATTGGTTTCTAAATGTTTTTATTGTTATATTATTGTTTACACAATCATTTCAAGTCTTTAAGACAATTCTATGAGTTTACACAACAATATTTGAGTCAAAATCAGAAAACTCTTTATTGTGTTATAAAATAAAAATTATCATGTAAATGAGTCATGTATGATATGTCTAAGTTATTTGAATAAGAAAAAGTTCAAATAAGTCAAAATATATATAATTAAAAGTCAAAAGAAAAAATGAAAAAAATAATTCATAATTTTTGAAAAATGAAAGCATCTGTTTTACATCAAAAAAATTTCGATATCCATATTACAATATAAATAAACTCTGAAAAATAAAATAGAAATATATATTCAATTCATGATGATATATTATTTATAAAAAAGCATATAATGAAAACAGTATTGTTTGCTACATTAAAATAAAAGCGAATTAAGTTTAATTATGCTTCTTCGAATAATATAATTTACGTTATTATCATTTCATGATAGAAAACACGTTTTATAATCCTAGAAAAGGACAAAAACACTGAAATAGAGTCATTAAGGTTTAGTAATTCTTTTGAATGAGAGGAGAAGTTAGTTATATCATTCCAAGGTTACAAAATTTGATCATCAATTAGTATATTAGTGCTATAAATACCGTATTACTACTCTTGGTCAATTCCGGTTTATCTTTAATCTGACGATGAAGTAAAGTTACATGGATTTCATTTAGAAACGTTGAGTATGACTCTAAAATAGAAATAATAGTTGTATATGTAAAATAATTAATTACACAATTACATTGGTCTTGAATTTCTCTTCAAAGAATAAGTTCTCTAATTACAAAAACTCTTTTACATGGGGAAAATAACAACTAAAGCAAGTTTTAACTTGAATACACAAAAAATACTAAAAATAAAATTTTTGATACAGATAGAGTTGGGCGAAGTCCATCAAGTTTCACTTGTATCAAAATTTTCTTTTAAAAGTGACTTTTCTTGTATAATAGTATCAAAATACTTATTTTTTTAAATTATATATATTTTTTGTATTCTATATACTTATGTTCACACTTCGAACAGGAGAGATTTTAAGTATATATGACAATTAGATGCAATTCACTTTATAAGTGATTTATCTTATTTAATTGTAGAGTATGCCACTTTATAAATAGATTTTATGTTCTATTCAATATTAATAAGGCATTTATACAATTATATTTATTCATCATATTCATTATATTTTGTAAATTTAATCTAAAATCTATCATTAAGAGTTATAAACTGTCTATTGTATACAAAAAAGCTGATATGATGACATTTAGAAAAGTTGACATGAATAAAGATGAATCGATAGTTTATAAAATACAGATATTTTATATAAATAAGAATATAAATAAAGGGGCGTACATGACTAGATATTCTTATGGATAAAATAATGCAAAAAAATAATTGTTTGATTCAACTTTATTACAAAGTTGTAATTGATATATATTTATATAGACTATAGTGTCTAGAGTTGAATAGAAGAACCAAATTCTAATTTTCATTTTACTAATTGTAATTATATTTTATACTCGTTCAATATTGCTTTATTTTTCAAAGTTGGTATAGCTATAGCATATACATTGATTACCCCATGGTATCTTGACTCAACAATAGCTTGTACTGAAGATTGAAACCACACCAAAAAATGGTTTTTTTTTTCCCGTGAAAAAAAGTGAGAAAAACGAGCTACAAATTGGAGCTCCAACCCCAAAAATTGGACCTAGATGGACCTCCATACAAATGGACTTCCATTTGCCCAACTCTAGATACAGAACATTTTTTTTTCTTTCTATATTATTTATATCCTTGAGTTTTTGCTTTTAAAACTGAAATGCTAGAGTACAACATCTCAAGAAACTTCTTAAAAGTTGCTTTGTTTAAAAATTGAAGTGTATCTTCTAATCGGTGAAGTGTATTGGCTTTCTTGGTTTCGATAAAATACGTCTCTCAACTTGTGGATGATGAAAGTCGATGATTCTATTAAAATTTGTTCTATTCTTTTATGGTTGACAACATGATTGGTCAATTTTTTTCATTGTTACTTATCCAGACGCTTCTGTATGCTTTATAAGTAATTCTACTTGCAAATTAGTTCTCTATTTTATGTTTTATAGTTTTCAGCTTCATTTTCTCTTTCACATTTCTACAATCAGTTTTGATTCAAATGAACAAACGTTATTGGTTTCTTCTAATTGTCAAAATTATTATTCACAGTTGTGTCAGCTTTGATTTCCTTATTTATGCCTGTATAAATTTATTTTTACTCTTTTTTATTTTTTTTTATTTATGCTTTTTTTTTATATATATAGTAACATTATTAAGTCCTTTATTACGATATTAAAAAAAATAGAAGACAGTCTATTTATTAGAGAAAAGTATATTAAACGGATTTAAATATTCCTGTACAATCATCAAGGTATGTGATTGCTATTATTTATTTATTATTATTATTATTATTATTATTATTATTATTATTATTATTATTATTATTATTATTATTATTATTATTATTATTATTATTATTATTATTATTATTATTATTATTATTATTATTATTATTATTATATATAGGTTTAGACTGCTATGATTCGTCAATTAATGCAAATATGACTACTGAAACAAGTGGTATATATATATATATATACATTTACAGTATTATTTTAATTCTTTTTAATTATTCTATATGTTTAATATATATATATATATATAGATGATGAATTGAGTCTTTTCTTTGACCTCTATGATATATATAATAATCAATGTACTCATCACTTGCCTTCTTTATATACTATTATACGTGATTTAAATAGTAATTATACACGACAAGTCACTCTTTCCTTCGATTTCTATAAACAAAAATATGCATATACATTCACTCCAGAACATACTACTAGGTATATATATATTATTATTATAGATATTCATTATTATTATTATTATTATTATATATATATATAGCTATGAGATAACTCTATATAATCATAGGAAACTCGTTTTTACAACAATTATTCCTTACGTTACTTCATGTAAATATAAATATTATATATCAATTATATATTATATATAGATGATAAACCTGTTTCATTTGATAATGGTATATATATATATATATATATATATATATATATATATATATATATAGATATATAGATATGAAATTCCTTGGAGAGGGAATGAATGGTGGATTTATATATACACCACTAAATATATATATAACTATGAATACAAAGTATATATACTAATAATTATATATACATATTAATATATATAAATTTATATATAGATGTCCTATGACAGTTGAGTATGAGTTTATAGGCAGTAATAATCAGAAGATAACCGCGGATATGTACATACTATATATATAAATTATATATATATATATTCGCTTGCTTATTTTATATATAGTAATTTCACTCTTAATAATATGATTTATACTTTTTTTATATATACATTTATATATATATATGTGCCTTCTACTTCTCCTTTCTTTTCTGAAATATCTTTATGTATGTATATAAGTGATAACCAATCAATTGTTGAGAAGCACATGAATACCACGCTCTATACTTTCGACGAATGTTCTTTTTCCAATAGAACATTCCAAGAATATATTACACATACAGGTATATATATATATCAGATTATATATATGATTATATACATGATTATATATATGATTATATACATGATTATATATATGATTATAAATATGATTATTTATAGGTAGTGCTAGTTTTTATTTACAGACATATATTCATTATATCAGATACACAAATTCCCAGGATTATTTTTCAAATATTTCCCAAGAAGAAATTGATGAACGAATTAACCGCGGGGAAGCTACAAATATTTATTTAAAACGAACTGACCGATGTATTAATGTGAATAATATTATTGTTTGTGTATATATAGTTATATATATAGTTATATATGTAGTTATATTTATGACTATTATATATATATAGAGTTCTCCTTCTGCTTCTTCCTCTCCATATATATATGCAGGTATATATATATAGATATATGTATATATATATAGGTGAAGGTCGATATGTTGTGAACATGCAACATTTGTCAACTCAAGATTATTTTGTTTCTGTGTTCCTACAATCATCCAATATGAATGCTGTATTCATGATCAGTAGTCAATATCACGTGGTTAATAGAATGTCATTAGAGTTTTTAAGTGATTATGAATCTGTAGTTTATCTTATTGGTATATAATATATATATATTATTATTGTATATTAATTTATTTATTTATTTCTATTCATTATTCTATTAATAATAATATAGATAAACCAATAACAATTCAGTTTCGAATTCGTACTCTGTACAGTAATCAGTATGTAACAGATGAAACGGCAGTTAACAAAAGTGTTCATGCATCTGTGTTCCAAGCGCACGTGGTTCTCTATCCCTCTATTTATATTAATGAAGAAGAACAATTATTAGAAATCACGTTCACTCCTATATATAGACATGATGGTATATATATATATATATATATATATATATATATATATATATATATGTATTCTCTGTTTACTCATTTTTTAAATATTATATTATATATATACTATATTCTCTTTATATATATACTTATTCTTTGTATATATACCCTGTCTCTCTCTCTCATGCTTTATATATATATATATATATATATAGTTACTGATGAGAATGCGAATACAGTTGTACTTATATCTGTAGACTCTCTTGCTTATTATTTATATATACGAACTACCTCTATTGTACCCTCTATACAGTATATATAGTATTATTATTATTAAATATTATTATATATTTCAATGCAAATTTGTAACTTATATATATAGAGTTGGTTTGTTCTTCTTTTATTTTTAAATAATCTTATTTCTTCAACTAGCTATGAAATCTTATCAACAGTTGTTTTTCAAGTTATATCTGGAGAGGTAGTAATGACACTGATTTCTTAAAGCTTGTTACATTCATTAATTCTTAATTGTTACTTTTATAAGTATTTGTAATAAGGTATATATATAATACTTATTATTGTCCATTTTAAAAAATTTATCAAATACTACTATATATATTTATATAGTTTACTTGTATGTCTTATACTTATTACTTATATTCTACAAAGGCTTCTATTCCTACTGTATCTACTTCTACTGATACTATTACTACTACTTCCAACATTAAATTATCTCCTATTATTTCTATTTCACTCTTAATTCCTTCTATTACCATAAATAGTAATATTCTAAATCCTCTTCTTCTTCTTACTACTACTACTTCTCCTTCTTTTCCTTCTTATTAAAAAACCATACCAGGAGAAGATAGTATAGACTCACGATCAAAAATGAATATTAATCAGACTATTATTAGTAATAATGATACTAATGAATCTATTGATAATGAAAAAATCGTAGAAATTCTTTACATTATACAAATCCTTGTGTTGTTTCTCCTCGAACTCCAAAAAACCCACTATTCCATGTAGAAAATGTTAAGAAAATAATTGAAAAATGCAATTACTTCTGATTCTATAAGATATTCAAGAAAACAATAGAAAATCAATTGCTGAAGTTTACGTATCTATTTGCTATTATTTAAATATAATAATAGCTATTGGATTTATTATAAGTTTTTTATGGTCAGTTGATATTCTTCTGGGAACTGAAATAATCATTATTATTATTATTATTATTAATACCAATAAATAGGGTATTTATTTAGTATATAATGTACTCTTCTTAGTAGTAAGATTAGTATTTGGTATTACTATGGATGTATGTATAAAAATATATTATGCTTATTATAATTCTTATTGTGTTATTATTATTGTGTTTATAATAATAATAAGTATTATTATTATACTGATTATACTGTTTATTACTATTATTATTATGATTATTATTAGATATATTATTATGCTTATTATTGTGTTTATAATAATAATTGTGATTAAACTGATTATACTTCTATAGGTAACTCCAACGGATGCCGAGAGATGGTTTGAAGCCTTTGGTTTATATGGTCATATTCATAAAGATGTTATTATTAGAGTTACTTTTACAGATAGTACTATTCTTATTGCTTGTATTATTATGCTTATAAATGATATTATCTATATGATCACTTATTATGATTTCTATAATAATGAAGCTACGAAGAGAGAGTATATTATTATTATTTTTATTATCACTATTATTATTATTATTATAAATATATAGATATCTAACATCTTTATATATTGATGAGAAAACTGAATATAACCGTAAATATCCTTCGCTTTCTACTAAGGAATTATCTTTATTACGAACTAATATACTTGCTCTTTATGTTCTTATCTATACTAAAGATAATGTTATCAAGTATATATATATAGTATTATATAATATTATTAGTTTATTCTATCACATGTTATTTCCTCCTATTCTTCTATATAGACCTGAGTGTATAACGGATTTATATGCCTATTTAACTGCTAATAGTCCATCATCCTCTGCTCTTGTCGATATATTCTCCTATCTCACCTCTCTCTTAGACCAACCTGATATATCCTTATATATATTATATTTATATTATATTTATTACAGTATTATATTTATTATATGTATTTTATTTATTATATATATATTCCTTCATTTCTATACTTCTGTTCTATGTATATATCCCGATCACCACTTCTTTCTATTGCGCTTTTTAACAACGAATCTCCCGCCGTTCGATGCGACTTATGGACTCATTTACAAAGATTATGTACCTTAGAAGACAATCCTAGTATATATTATATATATATATTATATATATTATAATTTTTCATTTTTGTATGTACGTAGTTTTATAAGCATATATATATGTTCTATTATTTACATATATATCTTTCTTTAGAATGTCAATCTATTGGTTCTCGTTATATATATACAATTCTGAATCGATCGATCTCTATTCCTCTTTCTATTCAAGAGTATATATATATATAGATTATCTCTCTATTTCATTATCTCTCTATTTCATTATCTTTCTACATATATAGATATGATACTATTATTAATTTTGCCCTTTCTTCGAATGAAGAACATCGTGTACTATCAAATTCCCGTGGCTATTATTTTATATTTGGAAACAATTACTTATTTCCCCTTGTTCATTACGTTTGAAGCATCTTAGTTTAATTGCCTATATATATAATAATCATTAGTATTATAACTATTTATATATATAGCGCTTTTTACTGGTGATCATGCAGAAGAGAACTTTAAGTATATATCTATATATATATATATTAATATTACTATATATATAGGCAATTAAGTTCAATTCCCTGTTTCTATATCTATATATTTACATTATCTCATATTACATCTACTTCTTCGGAGTCTGATTCCCGCGGGAATGAGTCTGGAAATCATCGTACTTTATATGATTATAATAATATTATTATAAACAATCGAAATGATCTAGAGAAGAAGAAGGAAGCTATTGAATGCTTATTCGCTTTAAGTATATATATTTATATTTATTTATATTTTCTATTTATTCTTTATTTATTAAATTTTTTTTTATTCGCGTTATAAATATATATGCATCCTATTATGTGATACACTTTTATATTTATTATACTATATATATATATCCTTCTTATTCTCTGTAGATACCGAAGAGTCTCAAGGATTATTAATTAAATACTTCAAAGACCCTCAAATAAATGAGGATATTCGCGATTATATATTGGATATTATGGCTATTAAGAATGCTGATGACGTTATGAGCATGCTTCTAGAGAAGTGTATTGTCATTCATGGGTATTATATATATAGATATATAGAATTAGACAAATTTGATCAAGTTCTTCTAGTATATATATATGATATATATTATCTTTATATATGTATTTATAGAATTACTATAGCTATTTGAATAATCATATATATTCTATTCCTTCATTAATGATCTATATACAACTTCTCAACCATCTCTGCAAGAACCTCAAAGAAGTATATATATTTATTTATTATAAGAATATATATATAGAATCTTTCAAAAATGAAAATGTCACCTATAATTGCAAATAATATTAAATCTCTTACTCAATATATATGCTATATATTTAAGAAGAATGATATTTTCAATGTTTCTATTTTCACTTCTCTGTCGGATATATATATATATATCACTTCTTATATTACTGCAAAAGATAATTATAACACTGAATTTACTGTTCCTGAAGAGTATATATATAGTATTTTATTTTATTCTATATATATAGTAAATTCGTTGTTTCCTTAAAAACATCTATACTTCATCCTTGTGGTATATATATATATATATATATATATATATATATATATATATATATATATATATATATATATATATATATTATTATACTTATTATAGGTTCTCTCCATGATTATTTGACTCTTTGTCTCTGTAAAATGACATTTAACATGAAAAATAATATTCATAATGATACTGCTATTCTGGATACTATTATTTATATTATTCAACGAATGGAAGTATATATATATATTATTATATATATTATCTTTAGTTAAGTGCATCTTCTACAACTAATAATGCCTCTACTCCCGCGGTTATTCCTGTAATTGGTCGAAATGAAGGTGAACAACTATTTATCAGTTTCTTACTCTTCACTTTAAATGAATATAGAAATGTAAATATATATAATATTTATAATGCTATTAAATAATATATATTTATAATACTATTAAATATCATTATATAGTTTTATTCTTCTAAGAATCATCAAATGGGTCCTTATATATATAAACATATGAATTCTTTACTTCGTAGTCCCGTGGGAAATGAGCAAGATATGAATACTTTAGTACATAGTGACACAATTATGAATAATATGAATATATATAATCAATATACCGCTATTTATTTGGCGCGAATGGAAAAATATATTGATTTATATATAGAACACTTTGAAAAAGCAACCAAAAAGATTGAACAGGTATATAGTAATAATAATAGTATTTATAATAATAATATTTATAATAATAATAACATATATATATAGACTATTACTTCAAGTACTCTTCCTACTCTTTCTCCTTCTACACAAACAAATAATGATGTATATTTCCGTAGTAGAGAACAAGAAAAAGATAAATTATATATATATAAACTATTAGAATTATTAACTTATATATACTATACAAATATTCTTTACAAACAAAATTCTTGGGAATATCGATCCTTATCTTCCCACGGGAATATCAACGGAACACATTTAATAGAAGATTTAAATTTTGGTGGTAAGAATTATGAGGATCATGCCCGCCGTGGGAAGTCTATAAAAGAGAAAGAGAAAGATGATTATATGAAGAAAATACAAGGACTATTAAATAAAGTACAATCGAAGAAACAAAATGAACTTGATGATGATCATGATGTATATATATATAATAATAATTATTTATAATATTTTTTTATTCTATTATATATATATATATAATTAATACTTTATCAATATAAACCACTATAGAAATTAATTTATATATTAATGTATATGATTATTATTATATATAGGCAGAAGATGATGAGTTAGAAGCCCTCCAGGAAGCTGTTCCCTCCATTTTATCGATTTATGAAGCTCGCTACAGAGAAGAAAATCAAGATTCTAATGACGTACCTCGATCCCCCGCTTCCCGCCCTCTTTCTGGCGGTTTAAAAGGTTTATTTGGAAAGAAGAAGAAGGAAGTATAATTATATATAATGTTTATTATATTTTATTATATTTTATTATATTTTATTATATTTTATTCTATTTTATTATATTTTATTCTATTTTATTCTATTTTATTCTATTTTATTATGTTTATGATTATATTTTATTATATAATTACTACTATATATACAATTATCTATATATAGGTTCTCTCTCCTGTTCCTACATCTCCTATAACTCATACTTATACATTTAGTGTTTCTTCTTTATCTTTTGATACTATCCTTCCTTCTCTTGATTCTCTACATTTCTATACACTTCAAGAATTCAGTAATCATATGCAAACGAATGGACAGGAAAAAGAACAGATTCCCATGGACTTAGAAGAGAATAATATTGTTTATTCTTCTCCTAGTAAATATATATATATGTCTTTTGAAGTTATTGGTACTATATATATTAATAAGAATCAACTTGAATTTGAAAGAACCTTAATTCGTCACTTAGGAAGGTATATATAATAAATTATAATAGTTATTATTATTCATTATATTTATCATTAATAATTTCTCTTTATATATAAATATATACATGATTATGATCTTTATCTAGTCATTATTTAGTTATTATAAACTTATATATATATAGTTCATCCGAAAAGAAGTTACCATCCTATATGTCTTCTCTTTCTAAACAACTTCTTATTAAACAATCATTCTCTCTGGCTCTTGTTACTTATATATTTAGACGTAAATATCTTTATCAAGATATCGCTATTGAGTTTTACTTTGCTGATGGCTCTTCTATATATTTAGTTATGAATGATAATCAAGAACGAGAAGATTTCTATTATACAGTTAAGAAATATACTTCTGTCCGTCTATTCCGGTATATATATAATAATAATTATTATTATTAGTCATATTTATTTATATGATTCTATTTATAAATATATACTAATAAGATGATTATTCTATTTCTCATATTATTGATTATTTATCCTCAATTAAACATTATTATATCTTATTCTATATATATAGTTCTCCTATTAATAAACGTCTTTATCCTTCTTCCTCCCTCTTATCCTCTCTTCCTATTACTCAGAAATGGGTCGATCGTCAAATTACTACTTATGATTATTTAATAGCATTGAATATATTTGCTGGGAGATCGTTTAATAATCTTGCTCAATATCCCGTATTCCCGTGGATATTCAAAGATTATACAAGTGCTACCTTGGATCTTTCAAATCCTAATGTATATCGTGATCTTAGTAAGCCTATAGGTGCATTAAATCCCGATCGTTTGGAGTCCTTTAAAGAACGTTATGAAGTAATGAAAGAGATGTATGCTAGTGATGACGGATCTAGTGTCAATAGTGTTCCATTCTTATATGGTACTCACTATAGTAGTGCTGGATATACATTATTTTATTTGGTTCGAGAAGAACCTTATACTCTTCTTCATATATACCTACAAAGTGGAGTGTTTGATGAAGCAGAACGATTATTTACAAGTGTCGAAGGATGCTTCCAAAGTGCTATGAATAGTAATGGTATGTTTATATATATTAAGCTATACTACTTGTATTAATAGTTATATGTTATATATATTAAATTATTATTCAATATGATTTATCTTATACATTATTTTATACATACATATATATAGGAGATGTGAAGGAATTGACTCCAGAATGGTATTATCTTCCCTCCTTCCTGGTGAATCAAAATAAACTACCTCTAGGAACAAAACAAGTATATATATATTATTTATTTATTATATTAAATATATTATTCTTATTACTACTAATTATATATTCATTTTTTCTATTTATAATATTCTCCAATATATATATTATATATAGGATGGTATAGTGATTAATAACGTTATTCTCCCTCCTTGGGCATCATCCCCTGAACAATTCATCTACTTCCAGCGCGAAGGATTAGAATCTACTTATGCAGATATGCATATAGCTCAATGGATTGATCTTATATTTGGGTATATATATATATTAAATCTATATATATATAATCTTCATTTTTTTCCTATAATATATATATATATATAGATATAAACAGAAAGGTGTTGCTGCTGAAGAATCTGATAATATATTCTTCTCTTTAACTTATGAAGATAATGTTAATGTTGATTCTCTAACGAATCCCTTAGATAAAGAAGCCGTATTAATACAAGTAGCAGAGTTTGGTCAATGTCCATCACAATTATTCACAACTCAACATGATATATATATATATATATATATATATATATATATATATATATATATATATATATATATATATATATATATATATATATATATATAAATTCTCTTTTTCTATTATTTATTCATATCTCTATATCTTTTCTTCATTTTTTTCATATAATAATAATAATAATAATAATAAATATACATATGCTAAATATTATACTATTCTATAGCCTTCTCGAGTTGAGCTTCCTTTGGCGCCAACATCTCCCGCCACTGTGTCTACTGTTTCTTTATTCTCTCCACTAAAAGAAGATGTAGTCTCTATATATATAAATAGTAAAACAAAACATTTATATGGAATTGATCGTTCAGGAAAGATTTGTGATTATATATATAAATATGATGGTATGAATGATATTAAATCCAATGTATATCTTGCTACCGAAGACAGAAAGAAAGCTATTCAAGAACATAAATTTGTTGTATATATATAATTAATATTAATGTTTTTATAATCAATATATATTTTTTTATTATTTATATATATATATTTATAATTATATAAATAACCATATATATAGACTATGTATTCTGCTCCTCATTTTATTCCCGTTGATAATAAGCATACATATATACTCCAAACAGGTTATGTTGATAATAGTATGAGAATAACCGCGGTTAATTCAATGTTCTCAAAAGATAATTCTGTGAAGGATATGATATTATATAATAATACAGATATTGTCACTTGTGCTTCTATTGATAGAGATATTGATTTCTGTATATATATATATATTGACATATATATTATGTTCTAATTATTTTATTCTTAATGGATCATCTTATTCTCTTATATATAAATAACAATATATACATTTATTTATCTTGTATATCTAGTGACTTCAAGTGAAGGTAGTGATATATATATGGTTGTAGGATCTAATGATTGTTCTCTTTCTCTATATATATACCCAGGTACTTATACGGGTATACTCTCTTCTCTTTATAATATTAATAATTATACACCTTTACTTCAATCACCTTTATGTGTTAAATATATTGATTCCCCTGTTAATGGAGTAGATCTCTGCTGTAAATTGGATATATTAGCGGGAGTCGGTGATAATAGCAAGTTATACTTATATACAATAAAAGAAATGGAATTCTTACGAGAAATAGATATTAACGATAGTAAGAAACAAATTGAAGAATTATTTGGTCATTCTATTAAATCATTATATATTCAAAAAGTTAAACTTGTAGAACGAGGTTATATTATATTATATATTGAAGTTGTTTATAAACATAAACATAGACATGTATATATATATATTATTATTATATGTCTTCTTTCTTTATATATATATATATTATTTCTTTATCAATATTTTATATATATATAAATCTATTATATGTTATATATATAGATACTTATGAATTATCATATAAACGGTAATTTCTTGAACGTTGTTCGATTGGAAGAAGATGAAGAGGATGTGATGACAGATCTATGCATCAATATGAAAGGTAATAAGATTATAACTGCGGATATGAGATGTATTGCCATACGAGATGTCTTTTCTTTACAAGTATATAATATATATATATATATATATATATACTTTTTAAATAATATATAACACTCCATTTATAAATATTTATTGAATTATATTATGTAGATAATAAATTATGATGTCTAATAGTTTATATCAATTATCAGAATACTATACTATTTTCAAATTGTTTTATATTTCACTATATACATGGATTCAAACTCAACAAATGAAAATATACTATATATATACTATTTTTATATTGTTTTCATATATTTTTATTCATATAATATAAATTATTTTTATTAAATAATAATTTATGTTTGGTTTTATGTTTTTCAATTGTTAAAGATATTTTTTAAAGTAATTTTGTTTATATTTTCATACATATATCTGAGACACGCTTTATATAAAGATATTTCATAGAATTGAAATCATTTAGAAATATTTTTTTAAGAAATCTCAGCATTAATTGGTAATGTTGCAACAATTCAAACTCTTTATTATTGGATGCTGTTGATTACAAATATATGATCTACTATGACATAATTAATGTAGTTTTTAATAAGACCAATACATCATTTCACAATTAACTCTAGTCAGAACTAAAACTATATATTTAAATTAGCGTGATTTTGATTTGATAACTACCTGTATCAACATATAAAACAAAATCTTAAACTAGGTCTTTTATTTGCAACATTTGTTCGAGAATGGAGAGAAATATTTAAAAAAAAAACACTATACTGTAATTATCACTTGTTTACATGTCTGTGATTAACCTTATAATCTCAATTTGTTTATAATATAAACTCTCAGTGACTTTAATTTAATTTGATTGTTGTCAGTCATTTTTAACATTTTCCTTCTAATTTCTATTTTTAACTAAGGGAAGGCCGAATTTCCGTGTTTTTCATTTTCTGCCAGCCATACTAGCAAACCTGAGCTGTCGAGTCCACTCGGGATGGAAAAACTATTTAAAAAAACTTTTGCAGTATCCTTAAAAGGGGCCTCTAGTATATATGGGGGAAGATACTTTTTAAAAAATCCTTTATAAGAGTATCATATATGACTTTTTTACCAGTATAAGTGATTATTATCACTTATTTTTTGTATATTGATATATTATATATATTATATATATGATATATTCATATAATATGTCTTTGGTGGTTAACCAAAAAGTAAATGTGTTTGTAATCGTGTGTGTTTTTATTTCTTGTTTTGTTTTAATTTGTTTGATATATACTTGGATATGTCATATATGTGTTTATAAATTAAATAATATTTTTTGCTACCCGTCTACTTAATAAAAAAATATTTTTTTGTAGTATGGTCAACTCAGCTAGTAAATGTGGGAATACCGACATTGTTTCCAGTATTCGCCACTTTTATATGCCGCTAATACTCGTTGTCACGCCTCCCTGTATTACTCGACATATACGGCATTCTCGGCATATAGCCGATACCTGTCGATGATAAAAGACCGTCAAAAAGCAATATCGCGATACACCCGACAAATGGTCGCTTTCGCCCATAATTAAAAATAAAATAATAATTTTAATAGACATATATATAGACTAATATATAATATTATAAAAAAGTCAACAATAAATATTTTTTTGCCAAAAAATAATAAATTTATTGAATATAGTCTATATATATAATAATAAATTTTATTTCTTTTTAATTTTTTTATTTATTTATATATATATTTTATATATATATTTAAAACTAAAAAATTCAAAAGGAATTAAAAGGCGTATTGACCTATGACTGTATAAAACAAATTTGTTTAATCTTAACATTGCTTATTTTTAATATTTTTTGTATTTTACGCTTACGTGATCAATATACGTTGTATGACACGACAGGAGTTCGACAGTGTCTAAATTTTTAAAAACGTCAAATAAATTACAAACTGATTCACTTCTCAAAAAAATTATTTTGGCTCTAAATATGTCAGTAGTCAGTGTTATATGCCTCTGAATGTGTTAATGGCATTTAAAATAAAAAAGTAGTTAGGTATATTGGGAATCATGCGCCAATTGTGCTTATTCATAATTTTAAGCAGAGTAAACTGAGTAGCACATATGTCTAAATTATGATAATACGTTATTATTATAATAAACGCTTTATTAATGAGTGAACATGACTTATCAAAAATTTGTTTTTTGTAGTTATTATTGCTAAGCTTGAAAATTGTTTTAATATTAATTCTTCCGTTCTTCGAACTGCAGAAGGGGGTATGCAAACCCCGCATAGAGTCTGCGCGACGCGCGCAGCCATAAGCGGGGAAGTCATCCCCCCTTTTTGTTCTCGACGGAAGAATTAATAACATTTCTGAAGTAAAATAACCATGGGAGTGTAGGGTAGTGTGTGTGTATTTTTATTTTTCCCCATGTTTATTTATTTTTAATTTATTTGTGTTCCGATTCCAACGTGAAACGTAAAGTGATCAAGGAGAAACTCATAGTAATCATAAAAGAAATAAAATACACAGTCCAACCCTCCCCTTTACAGGGAATATTCATGGGAAATGGCTCCATCGTTGGTAAAGTGAGTAAAATAATCACGGGAATACAGAAAGAAATACGAAAAGAAGCACAGAATGTGCTAAATAAGCACACACCCCGACCCTCCCTTTATATAGAGAAAAGATGAAATGGATGGTTCTATCTAAAAAGAAATAATAAAAATAATCACGGGAATATATAAAATAAAAATGTATGTATAGTGATCAATAAATAATATAAAAAGTCATGATAATCATAAAAAAATATATATAAAAAGAGTAAAGTGATCAAGGTATGTATTTATAGTGGGTGAAAGAAAAGCTGGTGGTGGTGTGGTCTTGTAAAAAGATGTACCCACCACCACGATTATAACGAGAGACTTTTGGAAACATGAGCGACCGTTATGGAAAAATATAAATTTTCGAGAACATTCTATAACATTCTCGAAACTTCTAGAATAATAAAATTGTATTATTCGTTTTTTCTATTTTTATACTATTTATTATGGATTCTCCAAAGCAATTTGCTCCAGATTATAAAGAAGGCAATTGGAAACCTTATGGAAATTTTGAAGTTGATGAATTAAGTGATAGTGATTCTGAAATGGATACTATTAAAACTGAAAGTGAGGATGATTATGAAGATTATATAAGAAATTTTATTGATTTTTAAATTAACGTTTATAAATAACAAAACAAATTGTTTAGTTTTTAAAAATAATAATAAATAAAACAAATTAAAATTAACTAATGTTTTCTACGTTTATTTCTTAATTTTTTATTTTTTGAAATACGTCTTTTTCTACGTAATCCATTACCTTCTTCGAGATCATAAAATACCTCACCATCATCTTCATCAAATGATTGAAATTCATCATCTTCTTTTTTATTTCTTTTATTTTCAAGAGTGACATTTTCTACTGGATTAGAAATAGGTGCTACAGGTGTAATATTTGGAGTGAAATTATTCGTGATTGCTTGAGACATTGGAACAGTATCAGGTAAAGGAACAGTAGGATCATTCATAAGAGGAATTAAATTTGGAGGATTTGAATCTTCAATAGTAATATTATGAATATTTTCTTGTGTTAGAGTATCAGGAGTAGATGAAGAAGTTGGTATAACATTATTATTTGCTTCTATTGGATTTTTTGTTTGTGGTATTTCTTCCTCTGGATTCTTACCAAATAAAAATCCAGAAAAAGTATTGTATAAATTATTTACACCACTAACAACAGAGTTTGCAACTTTTTTAACACCATTAACAATTGGTGTTCCTACATTTGTTGCAGTATTAACAACTTTATTAACGAATGTTGGGTTTTCTGCATAGGGAATATAATTATTATGAAATGTTTTTGCTTGATCTTCTAAAGATTTACTTTTGTTAAGTCTTTGTTGTTTCGTATCATTACCTGACATATGAGCAAATCTAAAATAGTTATCAGCTAATAATTTATTCTTTTTCTTAGCTTCATTATCATCAGTTAATTTCCAATTATCATATAAATTATTTCTATCACTTACAAGTTTTCCTTTAATATCATTGAATCCTTCTTTTGGATCAACATTAATATCTCTCCACCAATTCTTGAGATCTTTGAATTTATTTGCACCATAATCAACAGCATTACTTATTCCATGAGTGATGTTATTAATACCTCCAGTTAATTTATCAGACACATTGTATACATCACTTACAGTGTGATAAATATTAGAAAATAAATTACCACCTCTAGAATATAAGTAACCATCACGATCTCTTTTAGTAAAATCAATAGCACTATCAATTGTACGAGGATTTAATAATCTAGAATATTTAGAATAATCAGACATATGATTTTGTTTCATATAAGGTAAGACATAATCATGAGCATAAATAAGTTTTCTTGTAAAGTTCTTTGGAATTCTACCATCAGGTAATAACCCAGATCCTTCATCTATTGGTTCACTTTCTTCTGATTCTTCTAATGAATTTTGTATAACATCTTGTCTGGTTTCTGACAAATATGAATAGAATGGATTTGACGTTGCTCTATTAACCATATTACTTTCTATTCGCTTAACAGCAGCTAAAGAATTAGGAGCAATAGAATAATTAATTGGATGACGTTCTTCTCCATCAGGAATAGATCCTGGAACAATATAATTTCGATATTCATGACCAGTAGCACGATGATTTACGCCTACTAATCCTTTATTTGAAACATTTAATCTAGCACTTTGTATCATTTAACTTTATTAAAAAAAAATATGACTCTTTTAACAAAACAAAAACAAAGAAATTTAAAAAAAAATAACTTTATACATATTAATATACAATCAAACAATATAAATATATAAGTATAACATATTAGGTCTAGTTGGTATCTGGTGATTCATCGTTTTCACCATTTGTAATAGCATGTGTCTTATCAAACCCACTTTCATATGCTTTAAGAAATTGTGGTACAGTCATCGTTTCATAACCCCAATCGAAATAACCTTTTTCGTTTGCTTGAACCTTTACTTGATTCTTCTCATAAAGAAGTATCCATCCAAAGAATCTTGGATCTGAGGTAACGACTTCCTTTTTCTTTCCTTTATCAATGATAGTAAATGTTACACCTGAATCAAGAATATCATAATGAGTACCTTGATCTGTAACTGTTTTCTTAACATCTTCAACATCATTTTGACGATTCTTTTCATTTTTATCAATCTTATTATTCAAATTCTTATTATCTTTTTGACGATTACTTTCATTTGAATCCATTTTTGCATTCATATTAGTATTATCAGCATGTAAATTATCGTAGTTAGTTTTCATATCCTTTTTTAATGAAGCTGTTTCAGAATGAAGATCAGCGTTATTAGTCTTCGTTTGATCGTAAATATTATTCAATTTAGAGTTTAATTCTTGTTGCGCCTTTGTATAGTATTGATAGTTTTCTTTATTTTGTTCAAATGCTTGTGAATTCAATCCATTTAATCCTTGTATAGATGATAATAACGTTTCAAATTGATAATTATTAGGATTACTAGCATCATACCATATCTTACTTGTAGTAGGAATACCATAATTCGTTTGCCATTGAGATAACATAGATGAGTATCTTGCAGTATCTCCATTAGCTTTAGCTGAATTCATAGTAGCTATAAACATATCTTCAGGTGATTGACCATGATTTCTTAATGCTTGAACTGCCATTGAGCTATACATAGATCCTTGTGCATTAGGATCATGTGCTAATGGTTGTACTGGTTGTTCATCTTGACAAATATATGAATTGGGTAACCATGGATCCCAAGATTGTTTTTTCTGATTTCTTGATAAAATATCATAGAGAGTTACACTATCTCCTAAATTACTTTGCATTATTTATTGTATTAATTTAAAAATAATTATATAACAAAACAAATAATTAATTATGAAATAATAAAAGTTAAAATAATTAATTTAAATGAAATTTTTTTAAGAAGAATTGAACAAGATTAATAATTAAATTAGTAGTAGTATCAAAGGATGTAGAGTTGACAAGAGCACCACCACAACGTTCAGCATTCTCTTTTGTAACACCACTTCCACTAGGATTTTTAAAATAGTTATCAGCAGTTTCTTTACGTTTCTTATCATCATCAGTAGTAATCATATTATAAGCGAAATCAATAGGGATACCAAGAGAAGGATAATAGTATTTTAATGCATTCACTACAATAGGAACAATCGTTTTAATAGTTTTAATAGCAGTATTCGCAATAATAGAATGCTTTTGTTTTGGATCCATAGGATATTCTTTATCGATAACGACATTAACAATATCACGTACAGACACATGCTCATCATTTTTAGGTAATCGTTCTTTAATATCTTGTAATTTCTTTCTATTAGACTTTACATTATTAGAACGAATAGCCTTCTTAGCAATAATTCTTATTTGAGGAGTTACGAATTTACTTGTTTTCTTTTCTTTTTCTCGGTGACTCCCATGTTCTTTACGATGTTTCTGATGCCTTCTATGTATACCTTGACCAAATATATCATCATAATTTTCATCTTCAAGATTTGCATTATTATAATCTTTATCATCATCAGCCATCATTTTTCTTGTTATTCTCTTTGGTTGATAAGTAACATCATCGTTATATAATTCATCATCTCTATTAGCATCTTCAATATGTTCTTCAAATTGTCTTTTCTTTTCTTCTTTTGCTTTTTCTTGACGTTTTTGTTCTTTACGTTTCTGATAATAATTATATCCAGCAAATGCTCCTAATGTACCTAAAATAGGTAATGCAGTATAGACACCATTTTTAAAATCAGCCCAATCAGCATCTCTAGTTTGTTGTCTAACAATTTCTTCAAAGCCTGTTCCTCCATATCTTACATAACGTTTATGATAAAGATCACGTCTATTTGATTTTGGTGGTGATCCTCCAAATAATCGTGGATCACAATTTTGTTTTAAATATCTTTTTGTAATTGAACTCATAACAAAACAATAAAATAATTATGGTTTATTTAACAAATTAAAATATAAAAAAATTAATGAAAAGAAGGATAACCAGAATAATGTTTTTTATTTAAATAAGGATTGAAAATGCGTCGTTGACTATCTTGTATGATTTGATCTTGTATGATTTGTAAGATGGATTCTTTAGGTTTATCTTTTTCATCTCGTTCAATACCTTTCAATGAGACTTCTTCTTCAACAGGTAAAAACTTCTTCATTTTCTTTTCATATGTAGATATATGTTCATTAGGACGTTTAATGCCACTACCTGATGCTTCACCTTGTTCTTCTCGTTTCTCTTTTTCACTATCTTCTTCTGTCCATTTTCGTTTCTTTACCATCTTATATACATTCTGTTTACTACCACAATCAGGATTAGTCCATATCGTTAAATCATCACTACCTTGTTTTAACATAAAGAATTGATGTGGATCATTCATTAATTCTTCATCTGTAAGAATTTCATTTAAATTTGATGGCATAATCTTTAATTTATCTGGTAAGAATCCAGGATCACGTTTTAAGATTTGACTATTAATAAAGAAATGAGATACTTGACTTAATATAGATTGATTGGTAACATCTGTATGACTTTGAAGACATATAATAGCATTCTGTTTATAATGACGACCTTTAGATAATATAGATACAATCAATTGTTTGGTTTGTCTAGATAATGGATAGATATCATCCAATACAATAAAATTATGTTCTGGTAATTTATATGTATTGACTAATTCATCAACAGTTTTAATCTTTTTAAATTTATCATCTACAGAATCATACCATTTATAATCAATTCCAGCATGTTCACAAATATCTTGAAAGGATGTATAACATTCATTCTTATTGGATGCATCAGGACAAATTACTGTGACTTGTTTATATTTATTTTTAAGATCCATGGAACATAAGAGATTCACAGTTAAGAAAGATTTTCCTGAGAATGTTCTTGCAATAATCAATATAAATTTTGATTCATATGTTTTATGATGTGATTTTCCATATTTAAATTCTAAGACTCCACATCCTTTACGTGTTTCTTTTAATGGATTTATTTTATTCACCATTTTATATGATTTTAATCAACAAAACAAAAAAAATAATTAATGATAAGTTAAAGATAAATAAATGATTTTATTAAGATGCAGTAAAGTATATATAAAGATTTGTATTCGATAAATCAATTGGATTATTTAATTGATCATATATTTCCCATTGGATATCTGTATATTTACCATCAATACATGGAATAGATAAATCACTTAAAGCAAATGTATTATCAAATCCTTGTTTAGCATATAAAGGAATAGAAATCAAATCATTATCTTTATTAATAATATCACAATACACACGTAACATATAGATCTTATACCATGAAATATTCTTGGATATATAATCATCAGTAAAAACGATAGGTTGGCTAGTATAATCCCAATAATAGGTTTTAATACCTAACAAATCAAACAATATTTTAGATTCATCTATTCTGTGTTGAGCATATGTTCCAAATGTTTTTGTTTCTTTATCATAATAATAAGCACAAGTCTTTCCATCTACTAATGATTTCATATTTTTTCCAATTTCAACAATTTTTTCTAAGAATTCTTCCAATGAATAGTTACCAGCTGGAAATGTATATTTTTGAAATGGGATAGATGCGGTATCATACAAAAGAAATTCAGGAATATTAATGATATCACTTGTATTCACTAATGTATTGATATGAGTAATATTTTTACCTACTAAATCCAAAGTATAATTGAATTGTTCATGACAGATTTGACTTGTAATTTTACTTAGATGAGATATTGATGTCATTTTTATTAAATGAATTAATTATGAAATTATAAACAAAACAATATTTTTTTTAGAATAATATAAAGTTGATACAAATAATAAAAATATCAAATAAATAAATTAATTGGTAGCACCATCTCTAACAAATTTAACAAATATAAAATGAGCATATAAAGTATAAGGACCAGTAACAGTTCCACCAGTATATTCAGTTAATAATGAGATATTAACTTCACAACCACTACGCGTATTGACATCAACAACACTTGAAATAGGGAATATATAAATAGGTTGTTCATACCACTTTTCACCATTTAAAGGAGATTGAGGATGACTATTACATCTCCAAGTATTATAAAGCATAGCATTAGGGATAATTTGTGATGGATTCGTTGTTTTATACGTAGTAGGGAAATCCGTCTTTGGTAAGATATTTTGACCACCAATTTGGAATTGACATGATTTTAATAATTCAGTTTTAATAGGAATCATGCTCTTCTCTTGATTTGTGAAGTATAACATACAATAATCAGGTACGAAAACAACACTTCTATTGGATAAGAATTGTTGTGGAGTTGGTGTACCTGATACTGATGCTTGTGAATAAACAGGTGTAGTGAATGCAGATATCTGACAATTATTAGGAATACATTTAATCAAAGCACGTGGATCATTACCAAAATTAATATCATAGATTTGTTGAAGATGAATATAAACACGATCAAATTTCAATGCAGTGATTACAGTGGTACCGGTAAATAGATTCTTTAAATAATTTGTAACGAATTGCATCTTCAAAGATTTTACTTTAATAGCATAATCAAATGTACCAAGACCAGTAATAAGAGATAAAGGAATAATAACTTGAGCTTTTTCTTTCATTTCCATTCCAGCAATACTACTCAACGTGTTATTATATAAGCATTCTGTCATACTATACATAGATTTATCAATTTCATCTTTACTTAATTCTTTAATAGTAACAAATTTTCTTGCTTTACTGGATTCAATAGAAGATTCAGAATAATTAATAAGAATATCTTGACCAGTAGGAGATACAAACGTAAGATCTGTAGTAATTTTATCAATAATACTATAGATATTAGAATGTTGTACAACAGAACTAGTTGTAGCTGCATTTGTTGTAATATTGAAATTCAGTTCTAAGAATGAATTGCTGAAATCAATAAAAGGACTATCCACTGAATTATATAAGAATTCAAATGGATAAGGTTGATTTAATAAATCTTGACTTGTAGAAACTAGAATAGGAATTTGTACAGGTTTAATAGTTTGATTTGCCTTTGAAGGTAAGAATTGTCTTGGGAATCCTTCCATGTTAATAATTATTGTTTATATATATTTTTTTTAACAAAATAAAAATAAATAATAATAATATTTTATAATTATTAATTAATTTTAATTTTTATAACAAAACAAATGATTGTATTATAGAATAGAATAGAATTAATTAAACAAGTTAACGTTAAGAATAGTAAGTAAGAAATATTAAATTTAAATATCACGCACACTACGTACAGCAATCATATGTAAGGTATAAGGAGAACTATCACTTAGATCAGTAGTAGTATGTTTATAAATACCAGCATGAGAAGCTACCGTATAAGAGGCAGTATCAGCTTCCCAGTGATATTTTGTCTTTTTATCTGTTGGATCAACGTAACTTTTCCATTGACACGTTTGTCCATCAGGAACAGTGGATGAATCAATATGTTCATATTTAACATCATGAACATCAACATTACAATCGAAATTCAATTCAATACCACTATCTGATTGGATATTCATTAATGATTTTGTTGGAATAATATAAATAGGATGTTTAATCCATTCATCATATTTAAGAATAGTTTCAGGATTTGAATTATCAGCCCATAAACAATATAAATTCTTATTAGGACAAGATAAACTAGTAGTTTCTGCATTATTGAAGACATGACCTTTTGTAGTAAGATTATGATAATACATTTGAGTAGGGAATTCAGTTTGAGGGAACATTTGAACATCACCAATCAAACAACTTTGATATGTTGGCCATACATTTGGACTAGCTATATTACTAATAGTTGTTGAACTATAACCATTTGTAAACCAAAATAATATATATTCAGGTATAAATGGTAAAGCTCTATTGATATTGAAATGATCACTAGTTATTCTTGTATTTTGATAATCGACTTGAATACATGTAGGTATAGTTTTATATAATTCATTCGTTTGGAATTGAATATCTTTATAAGTCATTAAATTCATAGTAGCTGATTCCAATTCAAATGTCTTAAACCATTTTTCATCAGTTAGATGTAACCATTGTGTTGATAGATCTTTACCACCATTCTTGAAATAAATACTCATATTATTATCAATTAAGGATTCAATTGTACTTGTTCTAAATAGCATATTGAAATGTTTAGTTAATATTAATGAATCTCCATCAACACCTAAACCACTAATAAGATATAAAGGAATAGCAATATGAATAGATTGTTTTGGATGTGCACGTATATAACGAATAGAATTCAATTCATAAGTATCTGCAGATAAATCCTCACCATACATAGATTTTTCTAAATCATTCTTACTGATATCTTTTAATAAAATCATTTTACGACCACGTGAAGCATGTGTACAGTTTTCTTCATATTTTAAAGCACGATCGGATCCATCAGGTAAAGTATAAACCATTTCAACATCAGTGGAATCAATAATAGAATAAATATTTGCTTTTTGAACTAATTGATCCAAGAAATATTGACATAATTGATCATAAGTGAAACTAACAGAAGTACCTGTTTCATCTAAATAAACAGAAACTGGTCCAGCTTTATCTGTTACAGTTGCCTTGACAGTAAGATCCAAATAGGATTGATTGAAATTGATATAAGTATTATCCACATTAGTCCAATGATATTGAAAGATATAAGGACTTGATAGAATATCAGTATCACTTTGAATAGGAATATTATCTTTAATTCTTAAGATTCTCATATTTCTTTTTATTTTAAATAAATATTAATAAATAAATAAAATTAAATAATTTTTATAAATTAATATAAATTATTATTTTATAAATTAGAAAATATGGAACTTGATGATGATAATTATGAAGAACAGACTTCATTAGAAGAGAAGGATACTCGTATTAAAACACATGTAGTCCCTATTGATGTTCATTGTATTGATAATCAATTCAATATACATTTATCGAATTCTATTGATATCACTAAAAATATCATTTCTTATATTGATCTTAATTTAATTGGTAGTGAAAGTGTGCCTCTATTTGATACATTCACAAAAACACAAATATTCAAATATATAAATACTCGTGTTAATGGAAATAATAACAAATTCAAACAATCACTTTAGATCAGAAAAATTATTCAATTCCACAATTATTAGAACTATGTCATTTTGATATATGTGATAGGCCATTAATAAGTGAATCTCCTGATATCGATTCTACTGTTAAAATTAAGAAAATTCCAACAATTACAATTAATAGAGATGATTTTTATTGTGAATTTTATATTGCTAAAACAAGACGTGGTTTTAATTTCCCAAAAGGAACTTATACAGATATAGAATTTTGGTGGATCGCTGTTTGTTTGGTATCTTCTGTATGGTTAGATAACAAAAATCGACTGATGATGAAATATGATGATGATAATATAATATTATATCGACCCAAAACAACTTCTTTTCCTATTCCTGTTAGAACAACAGGGACTTATTCATTAAAAGAATATGCAAATAATGGTGTATTTAGTAAGTTCATTCATGATATTCCTACACAAAGTAGTGATGGAACAATTCAATGTGTAATTAATGAAGAACATGATTTTTATTTTCCAAATGTAACTTCTCCAAATATAAATATGATTCTGAAAATGGAAAATAGTTTATTTACTGGTTTATTTGACGGTAATGGAACACTAATACACACTGGAAATAAACCAGAAATTGTTTTACAAAGAATTAAGAATCCAGTTAAACATGATGATATATTTAATATCAAAACATTAATTACTGTTGAAGATGGATATAATACAATGATTGTTCGACAATTGAGTGGTTATGATGGTGTTCATGAAACTACATTCACTGTTCCTCCAGGTGACTATATTGAAGACGAATTCTATGATTTATTAGAAAGTTCAATCAATAATACAATTTATACTGATTATTTAAATATATCCAAAGATGCTCAAACTATGGACGATAAGGATGGATATATTTTATATTTATCATTTCAAGATATTGATTCAACATCATGGACATTTACAGCTATGGATATAGAGCACTCCTTATTTAAGTATCGTGGTGCTCTACATAATATACGTCCTGATTTAGTTTATGATGAACAAGGATGTTTTGCTTGGCATGTATCTTATGGTAAACAATTATTACCAGATACACCTGTTGATTTGAATACATTAGATTTAGATGGTAATTATAAGTGTTATACTGATAGTCATCATATAGATTTCTCTCAAGCTCAAGAATTAGGTGAAATCTTAGGTTATAATAAATTAGGTCATGATGAAATTGTTAATTATGGTGTTCATAATATTGATAGTAGTCGTCCAAAAGGAATGTTAATAGCTCAATCGAATATAGTAGATAATAGTCAGAATTCTTTATATTCATTCAATGTGAATAATTATAAAGGCAATAATGAATTTCATGATATTATGAATATTAATGTGTCTCCTTATTTAAATACTATTCAAGATATTATTATACGATATACTGATAAAAATAAACAATATGTGAATTTCAATAATAATTGTATTTTAAGAGGATTCTTAGAATTCTCAGATACAGTCGATACGATTCAACCTAGTGAAACCATTAAGAAATTATGTTTGAATTGTTTAACAGCAGACACACAATTCTATGCTGAATATCCTACATTGAATATCCAGAATAAGATCTTAAAAGATATTATTATTCAGAATGATACTGATACGATCCAAACAAATGCATCTAAATTATGTACTGGATATATAAATGGATCTTATTATCCTACATTTAGTTTTCCTTTATCTGATAAATATGTTACATATAGTAATATAAATTCTCCAATCACCATTGATCATCATATAGATTTAAGATTTGATGAATTATTCAAAGGAAATATCATTTGTAATATATGTGAACCGAATGGTAGTGATATACGTTTCAAAGCTTATGATGAAGTATATTGTGATTTTAGTACGAGTAAGAATTTAATTTATGAATTGAAGAAAACCAATGTCTATGGATATCAATATTTAACTAATATACAAATTATATCAGTGTATGGTCAATCCACTGATTACTTATATCCTATTTCATTAAGATGTTTTACTAATGAATATGAGAATAATATTCATGTTATTGATACTACAAATCTACCTTATTACTATTCTAATGGTATTAAATATGAAGGTATATCAAATAAGATCAATAAGAATGTTTATTATTGTAATCGTAAATTATTAAAGTTATTACCTCATGATAATATGTTCTTTATTACTTGTGATTATCCTTGTGTTGTTTTATTAACTATCTCTTATATATAAATATTTTAATTCATTTCATTTAAATTAAAAATGTTTTGTTATATTATTCATTTAAAAATTATTAAAAAATGGAGCCTAAATCTGTATCTGAATCCTTACATTCTTTATCAAGTACAAGTTCAACAAGTTCAGATAGTTCAACAACAACCACATTATCCGAAGAAGAAATAGAAAAGAAAAATACTTTATTAGAATTTATTATAAAAGCTATAAAATGTTTATTTGAGAAATCAACTGAATTCTTTCAATTAATTGTTAAAAATATAGATATTCATTGTAATTGTTGTAATCCACAAACAAAGAAAGTCTATTATAAGACAATGAAAATACAACAAACTATTATAGAAGAAGAAGTCAAACATATATCTGAAGTCTTGAATGAATTAGAAGAAATCGATTCTAATCAAAATGAATCAATACAAGAATTAGCTGTTCAATTAATGAAATTAAATATAAGTGTTGATTCTATTGTTCAATCTCTTCATTTATAATTCTATGAAATGTTATAAAATATTAATAATAAATTTGTTTTGTTTATAAATAATTTAATTTTTAATAATGCAATCAACAGGTTATTCAGATAAAGATTGTGAAGAATTCTTTACAAATTGTATAGATCAATTATTACATTGGAAGAAAATACAATTATCAACAAGTATAAATTGGAAGAAATGGATAAAGACAATATGTAAGAAATTTCGTAATGAAGAACGAATTCAAATAGATGATATGGAAGAACCATTCTTTTGTGTAGAAGTGTTAACAGATCCATTTCAATTTCAAAATGTTATGCAACATACACAAACAGAAGCTCCTGGACAACAAGGTAGATTATCCAATACTACTGTAGCTAATTATATGCAAATGATTACTTATATAATGAAAAATATATCTATTTGTACAGATGATGAAGATATCATTAATTATAAAGCATTTACTCCACAAAATATAAAGAAATGGGAACATTTATGGGGTTCTTTACAAATTGATGCTACTTATTCAAGACATTATGAAATCACTCAGAAAATTATTAATTGTGAAGCTGATTGGGGAGAAATCATTAATATCACCAAAAAGAATTATTTAGAGAATCCTAATGATTTATATTATGTGAATAGTTATTTATTAGTTTTAACTTATGATACATTATGTGCTCGTAATGATTATAATGATTGTGTAATCTATACTCGTGGTCAACAAATTCCTTTATCGTTAAGAAGAACAACCAATTATATTGATTTAAATACTTTGACTATTCATGTGAATGATACAAAGAATCGATTTGAAATTGGTAAGAATGAATATCCTACTTATCAGTATTTATCAGAAGAATATTTAAATGTCTTAGCTAGATCCTTACGTTTATTTCCAAGACATTATTTATTTGTTACTGAGAATGGTGGTAAAGTACGTGATTTGAAATTTGGTGATGAATATATAAAACCTCATTTAGGATGGATTTATAAAACACAACAGAATAATTCTTTAATTAATGGTTGTGATATTATAAGACATTTATTTGCTCAATATTATTATAGATTATCAAGAGAAGCACAATTCCAACATGATGATTCAGAACATGAATCTAAAGGTGTAGAACTCTTTGAAAATTCTATTATGAAGATGTTACACAGTCAATCAACACATATGGAAAATTATATATCTCCTTATTTATCTTCTCATTCAACTAAATTGCAAGATTTAGATAATAAAACAAGAACATTTCATATTGATATGAATAATATTACTTATACAAGAGAAATTAATCAATTGAATAAATTATTATTTTTATGTAAACGATTTAATGATCGTATAGAACAATATGAAGAAGACTATGAAGATGTATTTGGTAAAGAGAATTTCAATATGAAATCAGAATCGATATTATCTACATTAGAACAATATTCATCAGATAATGATACTATAATGATTACATTAAGATATTATAAAGATCTATTAAAGCATCATTATCCAGATAAAACAGATTTAGAAAATGAATTACCTGTAGGATGTTCATTAGAATCTGAAGAAGTCCCAGAGAATTCTAGAGATCGTTATAATCGTTTTATACGTAATAAACAATTATTACCTGATCATTTACATAATAATACAACAGATTCAGAATTAACGAATACTCAAGCATCTCTTATGCAACAGAATACCCAAGATGAAAACTCTACACCTATAGTTATGAATAATTCAGATACTTATGCATTACGTAGTCTTTCTACTATGCCTCCTTTAGACCCTATTCATCGGGGTCATGGTTTATTGAAAAAACATAAAGGTAATGCATTCTTTAAAGTCAAAGTCCCTAAAAAACATTTTCATGGAATTCAATTTAAATTTTATTAATTTTAAAACAAAACAACTTTTTATAATAAAAAATAAATATAAATTTAATTTGGTATAGCATATAAAGTATTATCTATTAAAATTCGTTTTGTTGATGACGTATTATGATATTGATCTTCACTATAAACAATTTCTTCTTTCTTAGATAAACAATTGGATAAACAGAATAAATCTGTATCCACACAATTATTATAAGTATTATCAATCATTAAACCACAAATACCAATAGCATTCCCTCCCTTATAGAAATTTGAAGTATGTTTTCTATGAATATTCACAATATCTATAGAATTAAATGTATCTTTACTACTTAAACAACCAAATAAAGCATTTGTAAATTTATCTAAATCTTTCTTAATCGTAAATTGATTATTATTATTCACTTTCTTATAACTATTAAAAATATCTTCAATAGTAACTACATTCAAATAATAAGGATCTATAGTAATATGGTTATCAACAAAAGATTTCAAATCATATCCTTCTGTACTACGATCAAAGAATCGTTTCTTACATTCACTTATATGATATTCATTATCTAATTCATGCATATCTAATTGCATACTAGAATAGAAATAATTACTTACTAGATAACTAAAGATAATTGAACGATTCTGATAGAATTTATCGGATAGAGTATAATCCATTTCATAATGATTTGGTTTCAATCTCTTTTCTACTGTCTGTTTACGTTTCGGTAAATTATGATCTACATAATCTTCATATAAATTAGCATTACCAGGAGGGAAATAACGACAACATGATGGTAAGAAACAAACTCTTCTTTCAATAGGACCAGCATTCACAGCAGTAGGTTGGATATTACTTGTCATAAATAAAGTACCCGTGAAATGAACTTTTGTAAATATATTACTGAATAATTTACGAGCACTAGCACCTTCTTTCTTTTCTGCTATTTCTTTAAAGACTTTAGAAGAGAATGGATTGAATGTTTTCTTTCTACCAGTAACATCTTCTTCTATTAATTCATTCATATAATACATAGTCTTATTAGACATATCTACAATCTTAGGAGCTATAGATGTTTCTTCTAAATTATCTGGATTTACTATAATACATTGATTACTACCTACAATACGAGAAATTAAATCAGTTGTTATTGTTTTACCATTACTACCTGTACTACCATATAATATATAAGAAACAGTTTTCTGAGTATTGACATAGAAAGCAGTGGTTAGGATACGTAACATAATACTTTCATATTTCTTATCGAATTCACAATATCTTGCATAATGTTGTTCAAATAATTGGATAATATCTTTCTGTTCATTATTAATATTCCAACTTACATTAAATTCAGTATCAATTAATAAATCTTCAAATACCATATCTTCTTTATGATATGGTTGGATATAATATTGTCTAGGATCTTCTTCTGTAGATTCTTTTGGATATAAATAACCAAGTTGTGTATAGATAACACGTTCTTTATGAACCATATACGTATCTAAATATTCTTTATAAGATTTACCATAAGTCTTCAAATAACGATTCAACCATTCTTTATAATGATATTCATTAGTAACAGAAGCAGACATTATTTTATCAACTATTTTTTGATGTTGTTCATTCTCTTTGGAATATAATCTTGATAGTTTGAATTTCTCTACAATCGATTTCATAAATGTAGTTATTTTGGTTTCAAAGAAATTAATATCATAATTATTCTTACAACGTCTTAAGATATTATATTCATCAAATGTATATAAGATAAAATTATCTTTATCTAATATAATAGAAACAATTTCATTAAATTCTAATAATTGAAATAACATAACTAATGTTTGTGAATCTACAAGATTAAAGGATTGAATACATTCTAAAATAGACATAAATATGAAATCATTATCATCATCTTTATTAAATAATTTATTCTCCATTAATATCTTCAAAATATAATTATTCGATAAATGAGTAGGATCAACTTGTATATGATTCCATGTAGATTCAATTACATCATCACTTCGATCATGGCCATAACGTAATGAATAATTTTTAAATAATTCTAATCCTCTTGTTGTATTACAAATCTGTTTTGCTGCACAACATAATTTATACCAAGTATTATGAGATTCAAAATAATTCATATCTTCAATAGAACCAATCAATAATAAATATCGTTCTAATAAAGCTTCTTTAGATGCTGTAGTATCCAATATAGTATCTGTAGAAATCAACATAGGAATATCTTTAATATCTTGTATAGAACATAATATAGTACGTGAACAATTATTTAATCTTTCATAATAACGTTTATAACGTGAATATTGTTTTAATTTATAAAAGATAATAGGATTAATAATATCACTTATAAGATCATCTTCATTCTTATAATTCAATAATGTTTTGAAATAATAATGTTCATTGATTTCGCCTTCTATTTTCTTCCATGATTTATTGGTATATTCTTCATATAATTTATAAGTAGATGGAGAATTATCTTTACTACAACCAAGAAACATACAACCATTATTCTTTCTGGGTTTACCAATAACATTATAATCAATGAATTCTTTTATATCTAAATTATATGTTTTACATAAATCAACCAATTTGGTATTCAAAATCATACTATTATATAAGAAAAATAAATAATCACCATTTACAAACCAATTTGTATATATATGAATTCCCCATGAATAATGTATTTCATTATGAACTGTCTTCTTATTCACTTCTTTCTTTGTATACACAAGCGAAATAAATTCTTGATTATAATAATGAATACAATGATTACATATTTCTTCAATAAATTCATGAATAAAAGAATCTGTTAGAAAAGAAAAATCATTTGATATTTGGTGATAATCTAAATCAAACCATAATCTTCTATAATTAGTTGATGTATTACAAGGAGTACAATCAATATAATGTAATAATTCTTTTGGATTTTGATAATTAGTAAATAGACTTTTATAAAATGGTAATGGATTTGGTATAATAATTTCACTATGATTATCTTTTGAATTATCATGATTAAAGGAACCAAAAGTATAAACAAAATGAATTTGTGAATTTTCCATGATTATTTGACTTATAAATAATGAAAATAAATATGGTATAAAATTCAAAACAAATAATATATTAAAGATTCTAGAAGTCAGTTTTGGAAGCTTCTAGAACATTCAAGAACCTTCTAGAACCTTCTAGAACATTCTATAATAGTAAATATTACTTTATATTTTAAATGTTCTAGAACCTTCTAGAACCTTCTAGAACCTTCTAGAACCTTCTAGAACCTTCTAGAACCTTCTAGAACATCCTTTTTATACTTTAGTGTTTTAAATGTATATACAATAAACAAAACAATTTTCAATGATTTTTTACAAGTTTATAAGTAAAAATAGAAAAATAAACAAGAAAAATAATTAAATTTCAATTGGTTCTTGACTATTAATATATGTACATGAATGAGGCCATCCATTTTTATCATATAAAATACCATCCCAGAAATACATTTGTTTTGAAGGATCTCTTTTAATCTTGTTAATACTCTTAGCATGAACAACTTCATAAGAATAAACTTTACCTTTTTCATCATAAAGAAATCCATCTTCCATATGGAATTTCATAATATCAAAATCATCATCTTTAGAGTTCGAATGTTCTTTAGAATCTTCAGAACATAAAATAGTAGTTCTATCACTTTCTAAAAGATCTTCAGTATTGATAATATCTTGAATATCTTGTTCTTCATTAAGTTGTTGAGTATAAATATCAGCAGCGAATTCTTCATAATCTTCAAGACCTTTAATAACCGCGTTTATACGTTTTAAAGCTGATCTATAGTTTTCGACTTCGAAAGAAGCAAGACGTTCTTTAGATTTTGCAATACCCAATAGATTCTTTTCTCTATTCAATTGAGACTGATGTAAATCAATATCACGAAGAACATTCTTATGAACTTCAACAGCCTTCTTAGAATTCTTAAGAAGTTCCATACGAACAGTTTGAAGACATTTACGGGAATCAGCAGAAAGATTAAATTGCATTATAATCGCGAATATCGTTACAGAGAGAAAATTTGTATTTATCAAAATGAAATAAATAATACATTTAAATGGAATATTAAATATTCTAGGAGACAGTGTAGAATCTCTATGGAATGTTCTAGAAGGTTCATTTGATTGGCTAATTTTGTCGACTTAGCATTTAGTATTTGTGTTTCAATGACGAGCATAGTCGGCATCTGTAATCTGATTGGATAAAAAAATTAGTAAAACACAATTAGACGATGACGACGATGTGTCATACGAAATAAGTTATTTTATTGGCTTATTTTCCAGCTGGAAGCAATAGGCTTTTGTTAGCAACTGAAATGAAGAACTGTACACTAAAAATAGTATATTTAATATATTGTATAAAAATACTTTTGAAGGTTTAAATAATCATGGAAATTCCTGATAGTCTTTCTGCCAGTTTATCCCCTTTCGGTCAAGCCATGATATCCCCCTTGTTGAATCCATTTGAAAATAGTGTTTCTGCAAATCCTATGGCTTTACCCAATGATAATGATTTCTGTTTTAATTCGCGTGACGAAATCATGTTTGAAGATCCACCTCAAGATATTCATCCAATCAATGATGTTTACGTATCTAAAAATCCAGATAGATATCATTCGGTTAACAATCAACCAATACAATTTCAAGATCAAGTAAATACAAATCCTGATAAGCAAGCATTATTATTTACAAATGAGGAGTTAACAAATATATCCAGTCAATTCGAATCTTTATTTCAAACTATTGAAACAGCTGATAATATATTAAATGGTATTTATTGTACTGTTGATCATTTAAAAACAAAGATTGAAAGTCAGAAACAAGATTTGAAACAGATTCATGATGATTCTAAAGAAATTGTTTCATTATTATCCGAATATTCTATTTCTTCTATGTCTGAAATATTTGATCATTAATTATTTTTATTTAATTAATTATTTTGTTTTGTTTATTTTTTTTAAAATTAATTACACAAAGTTTAAATGGAAAATAGAATAGTTTCAAATAGAATTCTTGAATGGTCTAATGGATCTATTAAAGAAATATGTAACCACAGTATCATGGTTCGATTCCGTTAAAATGTTTCCATTAGATTATTCAAGTGTTCTTTTTTTTTCTAGAACCTTCTCGAACCTTCTAGAACCTTCTAGAACCTTCTCAAACCTTCTCGAAAATTGATTCATTTGAAAAGAATATCGTAAAATATTAGTATTAAAATACTTATATTTTTACTAAATACTTAACTAAAAATGTCTACAACTGAATTTAAAAAACCTACTATTCTTGATACTTCGAACTTTAATTTACAATGGGATGACACCAAAGAAAATGCTGTTCTTTTAAATAATAATCATCGTGTATGTATTTCTACTGATGCTACACCATGTTTATTTGGTTATATTGTTACACGTGATAAATGGACTTTATTAACAATTGAAGATGATAATCAAGTATTCTTAGCTGCTTATAAAGAACTTTATCGTAAATTATGTGAATTATGTCCTGATGGTGATATTGTTAATTTTGTACGTATGGATAATGGTAAATATAAGATTACAATTAAAGTACCTATTAATGCATCGAAGAATGTTACTATTGATATTACTGATAAAAGAGATAAGAAGATTAATATCGGTAAAGATCCTAAGTTAACTTACGAAGAAATACGTGAAAAGTATATTCCACCAAATACGTTATGTAAAGTATTATTTACAATACATGGTATTCATCGTTATAATAACAAGTATTATATTGGTTTATATGCTCGTTCTATTAAAGTCATCGATAAATCTACGAAGAATACTAATAGTAATGATACTATTATTGATTTAACTAATTTATAAATTTTTAATGTTAAATTTATTTTTTATTAATATATTTGTTTTGTTTATAAATAATTTTATAATTGAAATAAAAAAAATGCAAAGTTGTATATTAGGAATGCCAAGTCCTGGTACTTTTGGTATGAATTTAATTTCAACTGGAAAAGAATATAGGCGATATAATACACAACCATTACATAAAATGGATCAATATAATCCAATATTTCATGAAATAGGTCCAAATTCATCTATGCCTGTGTCTACTTTAGAAAGTAAAGAAATACATGATGGTAAAGAAGATGATTATGTAGATCGTTCTAAAACATTTGGTAAAGATGCTGTTCCACAAGGAAATGGTGCTTTAATTCGTGCTAGAGCAGCAGGTAAAGGTATAATGAAAGCAGCTGGTCCAGAAGAAGATAAAATAGATGGTGAAGATCGTCAATATAAAGTATTAAATCCATGTAAACCAAGACGTAAATCTGGTAGAGGAATTATTCCAAATAAATCAGAAATCAATAAATTAGAGAATAATCAAGGTTCTGGTATTGGTGATGCAATTAAAAATAAAGTAAAAGATATGTATCAACGAAATGTATTAGATATAAGAGATGCTATTGTAGATAAAAAAGCTAATAGAAAAGCTCGTGATGCATTAGCTATTTTAGCTCAATATGTTGGTGATGGTCATCATGATCTTGATGATGAATTCAAAAGATTCTATGAACATAAAATAAAACGTGGTGGAAAGATTCCTATATCTGTTGCTTCAGCAATTATGAATGCAATTAAAAATAAGAAAATGATTATTAATCCAAAATTAAGAAGAATGTTAAGACCCTCTATTATACCAAAATATATAGATTTAGATTCAGCTCAAAGTGGTGATGGTATATTAAGAGTAAAAAGAGGTGGTGGATTCTGGAGCGGATTAATGGATTATGCACCAGCTCTATTAGGTGTAGTTGATAAAGGTATGGATTCTTTTGCTAAAGGTAGAAAAGCTTATTATGATACACATTTGGCACAACAATCAAGTGAATTAAATGATATGGAATTTGAAATGGAAAAATTAAAACGTCAACAAGCATTAAATGAAATGAAAAAGCAAATAGGTAATGGTATAGTAATGGGAACAATTAATGATGGTTACGATACAGTTGAACGACAATCAGAATTATTAGATCAAGAAGTGCAACCATTAAGAGATTTGCACAGTATGAAACAACAACTTAGAAAGAATCTTCCTGTTCGTCAACCACCTCCTCCAGCAGCACCCATTCAACCACAACCAGAAATTGAACCTGAATTGAATGTTGATACATTTGATATACCTCAAAATGATACACCAAGACATCCACAAACTCAACAACCTCCTCAACCTTATAAACCCATGTCTCGTGATGAACAAAGTTATCCTTATAAGATTTATGGTTTCCCTCAAAATGATAAAGAGAAAGTCGATAGAAAATGGAAAGAAGATGAAAGGGATAAACGAATAGCTGCAAGAAGAGCTAAACGTAGAGGTTATGGTGGTCGAGTTAAATTAAGTAAAGCAGAATTCTTAGAACGAATGAGAAGAGGAAAAGAAGCTAAAAAGAAAAGAGGTGGTGATTTGAATCCATTAGTATCATTTTATACAGATTTTATAATACCTGCAGGAGTGGCACGAAAAAAACGTAAAATACAAGAGGCTGATTTAAAACAATTACAAATTATAAAACAGAAAAGAGATAATAATGAAACATTAAATGCAGGTGACGAATTGTTTTGGAAAAAAAAGAAATATATGTTATCAAAAAACTCAGGGGAGGGGATCTGGTAAAGAGTAAAGATGAGAAATTAATTCAAAATTCAATGAATTGCGATAATCCTATTATATCTGATAAAACTCGTCATGTTACTCCTAGATCCCCTGATAATTTCAAACAAACTCTATCTCAATATTGTAATATACCAAATTCTTTAATATCTCAATTATATAATTATGCTTATTTAAATAAACCTACCTCTTCTGTTGCTTGTGATCGTGCTGAAAATGTTATGAAACAATTAAATAAAACGAATTCTCAATCTTATAATTATTATAATAGTTATGATGATTTTGAACAAAATATAGATCAAGATCAAACTAAATTTAATATGATCTTTCATGAAAGTCCTAGTGATCCTTATAATGGTCATTTTGAAGCTGTTATTTATAATGGTAATAAAAACATAGAACACTATTCATCATTAGGAAATGAACCTACTTTTTCAAAATCATTTATTCAAAATCATAATATTCAATATAATCCTATTCAACACCAAAAAACTACAAGTAATGCAAATGGTTGCTTTTATTATTCTTTACTTTATTTACTTTCTAATGGAAATCTTATGCCTTGTTAAAACATTCTAGAACATTCTAGAACATTCATTTTGAACTGGCTCTATTTGTAGAATCTTTAATTTATTATATTAGTATTTTATATAATTAATTTGTTTTGTTTAATCATTGGTTAATTTAAATAATGAACAAGAAATATCTTAGTTATTCTTATTTTTGTCGTGTGATGAAGAATCTAAAAGAAGAAGGAATTAAATCCAAAAAGAATGAAATAGCGAATCTATTAGAACAATTTTTAAATAATAATAACAACAAGAATCTTAGTGATTTGCAATTGAGTTACTGTAGAAATATGTTACTTTATATAGATGATCCTGTGATTCATCAACGTCTTGAAATGCTATTGGATAAACAATATATGAAGAATGAGAATCAATATCAAGATGATAAGAATCTTATTCAACCCAATAATATGTTTATGCCAACTATGAAAAGTAATCAACAACAAAATCAATATCAAAATAATAATAATAATCTATCTTTCTTACCTTTTAATTAATTTTTATATCCTTTTATTACTAGTTGTTTAGTTATATTCAAAATTAAAACAAAACAAACATAAAAACATAAAATTATTCAATTAATTTTTTAAATAAATTATTATTTTCTAAAGATACATAAGAATTAATATGTGTATAATCATTATGACATAAAGCAGAAGCAGAATTTTCTATATCTTGGAATGTATTGGTTGTAGTTGTAGCATATAATTTTCTTAATGCATTAATGGTCAATTTTGGATGGATTTGTTTTAAATGCTTATTCACAAACCAATCAAATGCTTTAGTAGTAAATCCAGTTCTTACAGAAGATTCAAATATAAATTTACGATTTGGATTTCTTTTTAAGAGTAATTCTAGATCTTCAATCAATTCTTTTGGTGCATCTAATTGAATTGTAGAGTATTTACCAGCAGTTTTATAATCATTTAATAGAATAGAACCAGTATGTTTCTCTTTATCATAAACAATATAATTCTTATGAATAGCTGGATCAATAGTATCTTCTGGTGATAGAATGAATAATTGAGCATAATCAGCACGAGCAGGAGGAAGATAGGAGTAAAAATCTAATATTAATCGTAATGGATTATAATTTTCTAATTTATCGTGATATTCATGTAAATATGGAGTCGTAATACCATCTTTAATAAGATCTTGAATTAAAGTACGTTTCTTATTATCCAGATATTTTTCATACATTGAATTGATAATCACATAAAATTCACACCATTTATTTAAAATACCTTCTTTATTTAATGAAGAAACATTACGTATAATAAATAATATCAATTCACATAACGATTTCATTGGACTAATTTTGATTTTACGTTCATTTACCATATAATCCATGAATGAATAAGGATTCTTCAAGAATTCTGAGAACTTTTTAAATGGTAATGGGAAAATATATAAATTGAAATAATTGGTTAAACGTTTTTTCCAAATATCAGAATAATTTGAATTCTGTATAACCAAAAGATACTTGTCATAATTTGTATTTTTCATTGATTTTCTCAAGTAGAATCTCTAAAACTTCTATTTTCAAAAGAATAATACATAAGAAAATCAAAATAAAATATCTAAGATTCTCATGTTCTCGAATGTTCTAGAAGTTTCGAGAATGTTATAGAATGTTCTCGAAAATTTATATTTTTCCATAACGGTCGCTCATGTTTCCAAAAGTCTCTCGTTATAATCGTGGTGGTGGGTACATCTTTTTACAAGACCACACCACCACCAGCTTTTCTTTCACCCACTATAAATACATACCTTGATCACTTTACTCTTTTTATATATATTTTTTTATGATTATCATGACTTTTTATATTATTTATTGATCACTATACATACATTTTTATTTTATATATTCCCGTGATTATTTTTATTATTTCTTTTTAGATAGAACCATCCATTTCATCTTTTCTCTATATAAAGGGAGGGTCGGGGTGTGTGTTTATTTAGCACATTCTGTGCTTCTTTTCGTATTTCTTTCTGTATTCCCGTGATTATTTTACTCACTTTACCAACGATGGAGCCATTTCCCATGAATATTCCCTGTAAAGGGGAGGGTTGGACTGTGTATTTTATTTCTTTTATGATTACTATGAGTTTCTCCTTGATCACTTTACGTTTCACGTTGGAATCGGAACACAAATAAATTAAAAATAAATAAACATGGGGAAAAATAAAAATACACACACACTACCCTACACTCCCATGGTTATTTTACTTCAGAAATGTTATTAATTCTTCCGTCGAGAACAAAAAGGGGGGATGACTTCCCCGCTTATGGCTGCGCGCGTCGCGCAGACTCTATGCGGGGTTTGCATACCCCCTTCTGCAGTTCGAAGAACGGAAGAATGAATTAAATATAAATAAACGTGATTATTATGAAATAAATATGCGTGCTAGCAGCATATTAATAATTCGTATAAATCGATATTAGTTAATTAATTATAAACGATAAATTCTTGTTTTCATTATAAAACGAAAATATTGAATAGGAATTAGAATTATTTCGTAATATTGAGAGTAAACATTCTAGCGGCGTGGTTCGCTTGTTAAGCATATTTGAAAATATTTTATTTTGACAATAATTATTTCCAACATAATGAAATAAAACTATTTTGTTATTTTATCACACATTTTCGAAAAACAATAGTGATATCGTTAATAATATGGATAATTTATAACGGCATAAATGAATATATATATGATTTTTATATATTAATTTCATGAATATCTAATTGTATCTGTGTATAAGTGATATATAGCCATATTAACATATAAATATATTAATTATGCTATTATTATCATTTTAATTGTGAATGGCAATTAAATATGGTATATATTAGTATATTATAATGTACTATTAGTGTAAAACAAAAATCTAGTAAACTAATAACATTAGTAATGGAATATATACAAACATATAATTAGTAAAATATATTAAATAAAATAATATATACGCATATATATAAAGAGACTATATAATTAAAAATAATGAAATATATATATAATATATAAAAATATATAAAAATTATATATTAAAATAGTTAATGAAATGATAAAGTAATATTTTTATTACATATAATCATCGTCTAAAACGGCTTTGAATGAAGTGAAGACCGATACATGGAAAACGTCATTTTGATTGACTTGATCATTTGCCGGAATATATTCATCGTCAGGATTCTAAATATATATATGAATATATTAAAAACAAATATATATACATATATATACATTATTATTATTACTGCGGCTTTCTATTTCTTTTGATACGCCAAAGTCGAGAGATATCACGTTATATGGCTTCATCTCGTTAAGTAAACAGTATTCATACTCGTCATCCATCAGTGATGCTATACGAGAAGAGGGATTCACGAAATAGCCATATAATCTAGTTTGGCTGAAATTACCTTGTTGGTACTTATGTATCTTAAGAACCATCATATCCTCAATTTGTAAGAAAAAAAGAACCTGGCACAATAAAGGACGAATAACGAAGTTACCAGAATCTAACTCAACAACGATATTTCGTATCATATACGAATTATTTTTGTATTCAGCATTTGACTTTTCTATATATTCTCTGAATGATATTTCACCGTTAACTACAATTGAGCTGTAGCAGTATCGTTTTAATGATCTAAACCCCATTATAAGCCTATGCTGTATATCCACGTTATGATCTATCGCTTCTTTGATAATACTAGTAGGAGTTGACTCATCGAAACATGGATAAAATAATTTTGATTTTATACAAGTTGATGAAGAAGAGGATAGGAGGGAGATAATGGATAGGATATCTTTATCGGATAGATCAGGTAATGACCTTTCCTTAACGCCTTTGAATGAATGTATGCCGGAGTATCCATCGACAGCCATTTCATGATATTGAAGAGACGTATAGCGGTTATCGCTATTGTTCTGATTGTTCTCAATTTGATTTATTTTAGGAGGGAATATCTGAATGCATTCTCTATCCTGAATTTTTATAATAGCCGATTCATTGAAGTTCGTCGTACCTTTAGTAATTCTCTTAATAGTCTTATATGATCGTTCGGCTTCCCATGTTGACGTATAGTATAGCGAACCGCTATTTCGTATACATAAAGCTAAATGCTTTATTGAATGCATTTGATTACTTATAAGGACAGCGGGTAATACCGACTCAAGAAGGCAGACAAATAGAATACATCTTTTCTCAAACGCCTCTAGTTCGTTTTTCTGGGTGATTGGGTTTATCTCCATAGTATCACATATAATTGAACCGAATAATTCAATTACAGAAACAAGTGGAGAGTCAGCACACGTAAAATCCGATGTAAGAAGCGGAAGAAACCTAGAGAAAAACATAATACGGCTATGAGAAGAAGCAGAAAAGAAATTCATATCATCTAGTATAGTATGTATTTGATAGGTGTCTATGTCATATAACGAGTTTATCTCTTTCATTCTATTTAAAATAATCCTTTTGTTATCGCCAGATAGCGAAATCTTTTTAATTATCTCTGCCTGTTCTGTTTCTGACGCAATATATACCAAGTTGGAGTATATTTTGGTATTCGGATAATTCCATAATAATTCCATTAGAGACGTAGTAACATTATTTAGTAGATGCATCGGATCAAGTGAGGTAGACTCATACATATTAAAATATTTAAGTTTCTGAAAACTTAAACTAAGTACTATTGGCGTAATTTCATTTGTAGCATCGGCAGAATCAGCGGTATTATCCGTATCAGCGGTATCATCAATATCAACATTATTAGTAGTATCAGCATTATTAGTAGTATCGGCAGTATCGGCAGTATTGGTAGTAGTAGTATTAGTAGTAGTATTAGTAGTATTAATATTAGTAGTAGTAGTAGTAGTAGTAGTATTTGACCTCAGAGAAGCAGGAGAAGAGTTGATTGCATCTGTGTATATTGAGCTAGTAGGTATCTCTATAGGTGCAGAAATAGAAACGACTACATTTGAATCAATAATAGATTCATCTATATAGTTTGTAAGCATCCTTGTTGAATTTTCTGTTTCATTCGGACGATATATAGGAATGAAAAACGTCGTTTTATTATCGTATTCGTCCCGTAACTCGCTAACTTCCGAATAACAGCACTTAATACCATTATGAAACGTATTATCTCTTTTACGGCATACTGGGACCTCGCAAAAGCGGCATGGATATGTATTAGCGCTTGATGGAGTGTTAACCATTTTTGATACTGCCGGATAATCACCATAAACATCGAGAAGAATAGCTATAACTCTCTTATTCTCGTTTGAATCGCCAAATGGGATATCAATACCATTTTGAAGGATTTCGAATTCAGAACATAGTATATCAATAACAGAAGATACCATTTTAGCAGTAGGGCAGCCATAAAGCCATAAACGGCGATGATCGGTATTCCTTTTCTGAGAATAGTTAAGCAGCTTCACTGTAATGGGATAACTTGATTTATTTTCGTCTTTCTTAGGTTTATCGAAAACTGAAATACCATCGCTTGTAAGTGAGAAGAAGAGGAAGATATCGGCTTTATCATACAATGGGCGTGTATACCTATAAAAGCTAGAACCATAAAAAAACAGCGGGATAGATTCGGTGGATACGGGAAAGTTACTAGGTCGGCTCATATCGTCACCAATCGGTAAATAATAGCTTTCTTGCTGGTGAAGGCGAAGCATCGACAGTATTTCATCCTTATTATAATAGCATAAGTCTTTAATAGTATCTGTATTTAGAAGCAGCTTCTTTATTCGTGGTATTATTGGCAGAATCGTCGTATGATATATATCTATATATAATATATAATATATATAATATATAATATATAATAATATATAATATATAATATATAATAATATATAATATAATAATATATAATATATAATATATAATATATAATATAATAATATATAATATATAATATATAATATATAATATATAATATATAATATATAATATATAATATATAATATATAATATATAATATATAATATATAATATATAATATATAATATATAATATATAATATATAATATATAATATATAATATATAATATATAATATATAATATATAATATATAATATATAATATATAATATATAATATATAATATATAATATATAATATATAATATATAATATATAATATATAATATATAATAATACATAATATATATACCTTTTACTAGTATATCTGGATCTTGTGGGCATAATATATCTTTTTCTGGTAAATGATTTCTCGTTAACGTAAAATTTGTTACTTGCTGACACTTAGGGCATATATATAATCGTAATGATTCTGGCAAGAATTTTTGTTTGGAGCGAAGTCTTCGGATATACGATTGACTATCACAGTTTGTATCGATATATATGTTATTATCAGATTTGACAATATTACAGACAGACATAAAAGATTCTAGTATATTGTGAAATTTTTCATAGGGTAATTCTTGTTTTACCCATAACTTATAAGCCTCCATTTCAATTTCGTCTTTTACCGTGTTACAAGTGAAATTTTCGTTTGATTCCTATGTAATACAAAAATTGTTTTAAAAATATTATTATTATGTTATATACTGATATATTCATTAGTGTCGAAAAAAGCTTATTTAGACTGCTGTCTTCACTATCTCCTATATGAAAAATTATTATATCCATTTTTCATTAAGCGTTTAAATAGTATTTTAATTAATTTTAAAAAAATTGTAAAATTACAAAACAAATAATATATATTAAGATTTAGGTATGTAGAAGCATATATATAGAAATATGAAATGCTAACATACTTATTATATTGTTGAAATTAGGAGTTAACAAATTATTACTAATAGTATTTAACTCGTTGGGATTGGCATCATTCTGAATAATAAATGATGTATCGATTAGACCTAAATATATTTATACAAATATATTTATACAAATATATATATAGAAAAATATTTATAGAAATATATTTATAGAAAAATATTTATAGAAATATATTTATAGAAATATATTTATAGAAATATATTTATAGAAATATATATATCTAGAAATATATATTTAGAAATATATATAGAAATGCATTTATAGAAATATATATTTAGAAATATATCTAGAAATATGCACATAGAAATATATATGCATATATTTTAGAAATTAATCTTGATATTCTTTTATATATAAAAGAATTTATAGATTATAATATTATTTGATAAAGAATGTAAAACATTTTATAATTAATGATTCGAAAGGGAATAGAAAAACTTTTACAGAGAAAATATCAAAATAATACATATATATACTTCTATGTGATTCATGTAATCTGATCTGTATTGAATTCGTAGTATTGCATTCTGATGATATAATATCTATATATAGTAAAAGATTATTAATAAGCATATATACGTATAGCAGATTTCTTCCTGTGTGCATAGAAACGTTTCAGCGTTGTTTGTTTCATTACATAAAAACCAAGGAAGAAAATTGTTTAAATATTAAAATTTATTTAGAAATATATATTAAATATAATCTATATTGTTTGGTATTCACTGTTCTTATGATAGATTGATTATATTTATTTTTTAAGAGAAAATTTAAAAATAATTATAAAAATAATAACCTTAATTCTATCTTCTAATCATGGGAATATTCTTTTAGAGTACTTAAATACCAAAATTATTCGATATTTGATATTAAAAAAATATTTTATTTAATTTTTTGTATTTTCTGAATATATAAGCATATATACTTATAGGGATTAAATGGAGTTTAACACGCCTCAAGATTCCAGCCAAATAGATACTTTTCTTACATCTCCGGATGATGATAGTATCTCGGCTGACAGTATTATCCCGAATAATCAAAATGAAACTACTCGAGATGGTCGGCTACAGAGTCTACGCCAATTACGGATCAAAACTCTAAGTGAAGTCGAATCGTTTTTCACTTATTATGAAAAACTAATAAATGGAGGTATGTTTGAAATATTTATAATTATTTATTTATATAGAACAATCTCGTCTTGAATGTAGTAGTGATGTCGAAATACTCCTTCGAAAGTTATGTATAAAATCATTCGGTTTTGTTACGCCCAAACTGGTTACCAGAGAAATTATTTATGTATATATATATATCATAATATCAAAATTTATATATATTTATATTATATGTATATTTATATAGAAATTTCTTGATTTGATTCCTCTCGTGATTTCACAATCCGAGAGAGAATCAGCGTTATCGATGTGGGAGAAAGGTCCTAGAGGCTACAACATCTCTACACGTCATCCTTTGTTTACTAAGATTTGTAGCATTACTTTGAATGCGACTACAAAAATAGATTCTTCCTACAAATATGACCCTTTCAGTTTGGAACTGGCAATAATAGTCTCCTTTCGAAACAAAAAAAACAAAAGAAATCTTATGAAATATTTCAAGGTTGTTCCTATTACTGAGATCGATGCAAATAGTATTATGAATAGTGAATACGATGATATATTTGTAAGTAAATTCTTTTATACTTTTATATTAATATTAAAGTTATATATACTTATTTATATATGTTTATTAATATTATATTAATATATATACTTATTTATATATGTTTACTAATATTATATATATATATACTTATTTATATATGTTTATTAATATTATATATATATATATAATATTTATTTATATTATATTTTATTTATATTATATTTTTATAGAAATACCGATATCGAGCATTACCTGTAGTTGAAGATATTTTTGGTCTTAAACAAGATCAAAAGAAATTGTATGAAATATTATATTCTTGCTATATTAACTATTCTGATATAAACCAATAATATTGTACATATATATATATATACAATATTATATTATATTCTATATTACTATACATATAAATGTATAAATATATATATATAAATCAATAAATTATTTATATCTTGTTATCATTATTGTTTAAAATAACTGTTATTACAATGATTATTCTATTATAATTAGTTTTGTTTCATGCATTGCTAAATGTAGTTTTTACTGGATATATGCTGATTTTTTCTAATCTAAATTTTATTCTAATATACATAAACAATCCATTTAAAAGTAATTTAAGCATTTATTATTTAAATAAATACACATTTTCACAATTGCCCAACATGTAATTCATTATGAGACAATATGCTATTTCTCAGTGTATTCATTTACTTAATATAAAAAATATCAAACTAAATTTACAAGGAATCTATATTCCAAAATTTATAAGAGAATTGTCAAAAAAAAAAGAAAAATAAAAAAAAATAAGTTAATAATTTTATTATTTTAATTTTTCTTTGAATCGAGTCAATATGAATATTCTGCTCTTATTTCTGTCAGTATAGGAATTATTTAATATAGAAAATATGATTTAAAATTTATTTTCGTAGGATTTGCGTTGGAAATGTTTGGTCATCTTCAAAAAAATAATATAAGGTTGTGTTCAAATCAATATACAGATTTGTAATATAATGTAATTATTTAATTCTATGTTGTTTATAGAATTGCTTAACCAGAAAATTTAGACATTTCTGTTTTCTTTAATAAGGAAATATAACGAAAATAACCGAGTAGTTATTTTCTTTTCAAAACAAAAAACAAGAATATTTGTAACTTAATCTTGGCGTAATTCACACTCAGCATAGTAGAAGGTGTTTTCTTTAGAGTATGCATAGTAGACCAGGCCAATAGGCGGGTAGCCTATTGGCCATACTATGCTGAGCATGAATTTTTTCGTCATACTATGCTGAGCATAAATTATCCCACTTAATCTTCGATTATTTTTCTTACCTATAGTTTGGTATTATCATGTAATTAGTATCTACAGTTTGTTTCCTGAATGGACTATGTATGTCTCTTTTATATTTATTTATTCATTTTTTGTTTTGAGTAAATATAAATTTTTTAGATTTTTTAGAATTAGTCTTATTCAAAATTAAATAAGTTTCTACGTTACTAAATGAGATGAAATCATTGTTGGAATGATCCTATAAAGTCAAAATTACTTTCTGGATACAATTATTATTTAATTTGTTTGTATATTTAATTTATTTGTAACTGTATAGATAAATAGTGTTTCTGAGTTCATACCATGCTGAACTGATATTCTGGTTCTGTTTGAATTGGAACATTTACTGATGCAATGTAATTGTTTTTCTTTTATTATCTTTTTTTGATTTATTTTACTTTGTTTATAGTAATAAATATTTTAACATATTAGTTTCTTATTATTTTAATATTATCTTTGTAATCAATTTGATATTTTAAAAATTTAACGAAAGTATATATATTTTAGGAATGTAAATGTAGAAGATTATTTGCGTATTATCCTTTTTTAACCATGTTATACTTGCTAATAGAGAAATTTAAATGTATATAAATTATTATTATGCTTTTTATTAGATTTTTTATTAGTTTTATTACACATATTGTATAGAATCATGTATGTTAATTCAATAGTTTGGATAAAATTGTAACTAAAGATTTAAATAGATATAAATATTATCATACTCTGGAAGTTATATATTATTATTATCATTATTTTTAGAATTATTACAAACATGCATATACAAAAAATTAAAACTAGAAACAGAACCAAATACTAATTAGTATATTATAATAAATTATACTATTTTTTATATATTATATATTTTTATATTTTATATAGTTTTATTATTAATAATAAATACATATACAGATAAGAAAATTGAAATAATTATAATTTGAATACTATTATTAAAGAACGATGTGATGGAAATGATTCATGTATTTATAATAAAAATAGCAGTATTTCTTCTTTAACAACTTAGTGTAGACTATTCATATTGTATTATGTATATATAATAGAATATAGATATAAATAATATAGTATTTGGACTGAAAAACAGCCTTATTATTGTGATTATATTGGCAAATATGGGAACTTAGATGGAGTTACGAAGAAAGAGAATTATTATCATATCCGTTATAATCGATTCATACTCTTGAAATCCTTTTCATATACAATTTATCATAAATTAGAACGAAACGAAGTTTCTAAACTTATATCTCATTTTCATATCAAACATAATAAAGTATTTCAGATATTAATTATTATTATAATTAGAATTAAATATATATATATATATTATTTTCTAGTTGCTTTCGATTGTATCTGATCGTCTATCGAATCCACAACGGGGAAGATAATGCTGAGTAAATGTTTAAAATATAGAAAAGATACAAGTCATATTGTTTCCTCTTCCTGATTTATTAATAATAAATGTATATGCATTATTTAAATATTTATATATTATTATTACTATTTTAGTATTCTTATTGGATTTTATTATTTTCATAGCTTTATATGTATTCATTTAATAATAAATATACATATATATATAAAGACATCTTCCAAAGTATGCTAGTAAAGAAATGACAAGAATATTAAAAGGATATAAAGAAAGTGAAAATGGCGAGAATCCCACTGTAATTGAAGGTATTTCTAAATTATTATTTGGATCGATTTGAGGTGTATGGGAACAATTACATATGAATAATAAACTAATATTTTGATTATTAATAAAACGTATTAAATCTACTTGTTTGAATGATGAAGAGAAAGAAAGTGATAATAATAAAATGAAAGGAAAAGGTAAAAATATAAATATAAAAGATACTATATATATTGAACAATATAAACAGTTAGAAGAATGTAGAATTAATTGTTTTTTACAATGTACTGAAAATATTGTAGAGTATATATATATATATATATATATTGATTATAATGATTATTTCTGTTAATATATATATATATATATATATATATATAGTTATTGAACTATTGATGGTACTAGTGATATATGGAATATAATTATGCATGAATATAAGCAATATATAGATATTATAAATAATAATATGAAATATGTGATTAAGTATATAATATATACTATTATAGTTATTATTTATACGTATCCTATATAAATGATGATTTACTATATATATAGATATATATTTATTTTATATATTATGTAGTATTATTATATACTAAATATTTATTATGGATTGTTACTATTATGTATACATTATATCATTTATATTTAATATTCTATATAGATGATGAAGATAAGATTATTCATCGCTTTATGCCAATACTCTACTTACATTCCTTCGTGTATGACTAGAAACTAAAGGAGGTATTTAAGTAAATGAAAATCAACTTAAAGATATGAGTATGTATAATATTATTATTATTTATTATTATATTTCATAATATTAATTATAATAAAAACATTAGCTTAGAATATATATATATAGATAAATGCTTTATATTTTGATTCTTCTTTCGATTCTTTTCATTCTCATTCAAATTTTTACTTTTCATTTAAATAATTATTTATACATTTCTATATATATGTATATAAACATGAAACCACTATAAGAATGCTAACAAAGAAGGAATTGGCTTCAATTATCACCTATATTCTCCTCTAACGAATAATGATGATGTACATGATTAATATATTTATTATTATTCTTTCTATTACTTTTTATAATACTTTTTTTTATTATTATTATTATAAATTATATATATAAATAGACTTAAATGATTATTTAGCTACTAATATATCTCGTTACGCTCCTCATTATTTCTTCTTAAAGGACGTTACTATAGTTATATATTTATTAATACATTCAATTTCTTCTTCTAATTTTTATTAAATCAAATCAGAATAAGAATCTATGTATACAGTATATTCTACTTTTAGATATTTATTTATATTTATATTATTATATTTAGTCTTATGATTATTATAAACATATAATAATATTCTATATACTTACTATTATTATATAGATAAGACTGGAAATAGTTATATAAATAAAACTAATAAACAGTTTGGGAAACGGTATATATATAGTTATTATTATTATTATTATTATCACTATTATACTTAGAATAGAGTATTCTCTTTTTCTTCTTATATTTATCCTAAATATATATATCTTATAAATATTTATATATCTATTTATATTTTTTATATTAATTCTATAGATACGTTATTGTCATAGTGATGGAGAAGTATTTGTCAAGTTTAAAAAAATGAAAATGGATATTCATATAATGATATAACTACATTACTTACAGAAACACAATATCAACTCCAAATATATTCCTTATATGAGAATGGTCGTTCTACTCTGATCACGTGTCCTAATGATATTAAAACCCCTTCTTACTCAACGAAAATGCTTCCAATTCAAACGAAATATTCTATTACGATATCTGGTGAAGTATATACAAAAGGTGTATTTAGAGGTTCTATTAGTATTGATATAATAAGAGAATGTATGATAGATATATATATATTATTATTATTATCATTATTATTCTATAGATCCCCCTTCGGTATCCCCTCCTACGTCATCTTATTTAGATCACCATAGCTCAATTCCTATGGGTAGTTACAATCAGCATGATTTATCATTATTCCCAGAGCACAAGCAATCTATGGGTGGAACTAGTGAGAATTCATATGATAATTACCGCGGGGATACATCAGATGAAGAAATAGAAACATATTCTCCCAAAGAAGCAATAGCTAAGAGTTTTCTGATTCTTTTCTCCCTCATCCTTTGTTCTCCCACGGGGATATTAACAATTCAAGTGATGACGATATGAAGAAGAGAATGGAAGATCAAAATCAAAAGAACATTCAAATAAAAGTAAAGAGAAGCACGTGACCGATAATGATTCTCATTCGCCGTTAGTACATTCTCCATTAGCTGTTGAATATGATGAAAATAGTATTTCGCAAGAAAAGAATGAAGTTTATGAAGATGGAATACTATTGCTCATTCCAACCAATCAAATAGAATTGATGATCCTCTTCTTAGTATCTTTTTTTAAATCATTAATCCTATTTATTATATATATTATTTATATATTTATTTATATATCTAGGTAACTCACCGATTCACATCAGTCCTCCTGATTCCCGTGGGAATGACAACACTTCTCCTTCATATGCATATACTTCGGATGATGTCAATTATTCTGACATTGATAAAGATATCGACAGTGTAGAAATCCCTTCAAAAGATTCCAATAACCGCGGTTATATTGAGACTAAGAAGCCTTCTAAATATTTCCCTAAGAGTAGTATAGAGTATGTATCATTAAGTAGTCAATCGACAATAACTCCTCAGTCTCCTCTCTCTCCTTTACCTGCTCATATGTATATATATATATACTATTGTATAGTATAGTATAATATTATTATTTAATATTATTGAATATAAATTAAATTAGATAATCATAATTATAAATATATATATATAGGAATACCATTAAGGAAGAGAAAGAAGATATATATCTACTGAAATCTTTTAGAGCAACCATTGATGTCCACTATGTTTGTATATTTATATTGCTATTATTATTCATTTAATTTTAATTATATATATATAGTACATTCAAAATATCGTGCTAAATCACAGGAATGTTGTGTTAATCATGGGAATGATTCAACTCACCGCCACAATGCTTCCATTCCCATGGGAGAAGGTCATAAGGGTCATCTTCTGGATATAGAAAGAGGTTTAAATGAAATTGAAGTCGAACTCGATACAGAAAACCAACTAAATATGTATGGTATATATATATATATATATAATTATTATTATTATTATTATTATTATTATTATTATTATTATTATTATTATTATTATTATTATTATTATTATTATTATTATTATTATTATTATTATTATTAATATAGTTAATCTATATATTATATGTAGAGAGAGAGAAAAAAATAAGAATCTTGGTGAGAAGATAACAATTGATGTATTATGTGCTTTATTATATGATTGGTGATATAATGTATCCTGTCTTTACTCTTAAAGAAATGAATATAGTGATGAAATTGAAACCAAAGTATAGACTCAGAAATTAGCATATAAATGGAATTATATTAATAATAAATTAAGAAGAAAAACAACAATGTTGGTTTATGAAGAAACGAAGAAGAAGAAATAATAGTTGTAGGAGAAGCTAGATATTTAGAAGAGATGCTAATAACTGAAGATGATGATAATAATGAATATAAGAATATAGATAAATGAAAAAATAGCCTATATAGAACAAGAACAGAACTTGTGATAATTAATTTAACAGATATTCAGATTCAACTAACACATATTATGTCTATTGAACTTACGGTTAATCTTAAAAAGTATCTATATATATATATATGATTATTATCATACTGTTTATTAATTTTATTTTATTTATTTTTTATTATAATATATAGAATAACAATAAATATAAATAAAAAGAATAAAAGATTAATTCTTTCTTCTATATGTATTGTTATAACAAAATTATTATTATAACTACATGATACTATTTTGAAATAGTAATTTTCAGTGTATAGTTGATATAGCTACATATATATATAAAGTAAATCACAGAGAGAAGGAGATCAATCAGGATATACTTGTATATATATATAAATTGTTTATTCCAATGATTATATTTATATAGTATGGTAACTTTAAAGAATATTGATTTAAAGTGTATAAATGTTGCTATCAATTCATTGTCTATAACTCTCACGGATGATTATCTATTACGAATAATACATATACTTATTATTATGTATTTCACTCTATTACCTCGTATAATAATCAAACCATTATTCATGTCACATTATAAGTATATATATATATATATATATATATATATAGTTATTATTATTATAATACTTATTATTATTATAATACTTATTATTATTATAATACTTATTATTATTATAATACTTATTATTATTATATAGCTATATATAGACTTGCAGATAAATCGTTTTATATATAATGAAGATAATGATAACTATCAGATATATATATATATATATATATATATAATATAATGCTATAACAGTATATATATATTATATTAAATTACACATAGTTTTATAATCACTTTATATAGGATAAGAAAGAGGTTTCATACATATATACATACATATTAAATATACTATGATGATTAATTTCTATATACATATTTTATGTATATAATGATGATTAATTTTTATATACATATTACCTATTATCTTTTTTTACATTTTATTATATTATATTTAGTTATTAAGTATTCTTTTTATTTGTGGATAGCTTACAATGCATTATTGTAAAGAATTCTTTACAAATAACAATAAAATGGAATACACATTAATCTGTTTTTGTGTTTTTATTAGATTTTATTATTTATTATGTTGATAACGACATTCAAACCTTCTCAACTCATTTACTCACTTATATTATCAACAATTCGTTGAAATAGAATATATTATAATAAAAATGTTTGTAAAATGTGAATTATGACTTTATAAACAACTATGTCAAATGTATATCTTTATTCACTATGACATTCACATTATGAATCAAATACTATTATATAAGTCTAACTCATAAATACTCTTAATTGAAATTATAGTTTGTTAAAATAAGTTTATTTTTGTTCTATTCAGTCTGAAAACGTGTTGTAATGAAGTAATTTAGCTTAATACACATAAATAACATTTATAAATGAATTTTACACAAATGCACTTTTTAGAAGAGAAACAGGGAAAATTTTAGAGATCTAATAGCCCCTGGAAATAAAGAAATTTGTATAGACTTTTATCATAGAAAAAAAAGATTTTCTGTATTTTTTAGGGCCATCGATGTGTTTTTAAATAAATTCTAAAAAATTTCATATTTATTTTTATTTTTAGTTGATTTACAACTGAATTTTCTATATCTTTTATAATGTATATAATATATTTTATTTATTTGATATCATATAGGCTTACTGGTCCGTGAAAGAGCTTTAAATAGGTCCTGATTCCTCCTCATTTTTAAAGGTATGCTTCTTTTTCTTTTTTCTTTATTCTCTTTAGTTTGTCTATGAGTTCTGAAGTATGGACTAGAAGGAATCCTGTGTTTCTGAAGGTATATATTTTTAGTATTCTCTTTGTTATTATTATTTATTATCTTCTATAGGTTCCAACATCGTCTTAGGTCTCCTTGTTCAACAGCTCCATGGTTCCAAAGGTATTTTATTATATTTTTTTTTGCAATTAACTACTCTTATTTTTATATAGGTTCTAATTACTTCATGATGTCCCTCTTTGTCTACACTGTTTGGATTTGAAAGGTATATTATTATATTATATTTATTTTTATACATTTTATTTTTATAGTTGTGGTTCTTTCAATAATTGTTCTATACGTGTTTGTAAAAGGTATATATTATATATTATTATCTATTATTATTGATTCTATCATTTTCTATATATAGTGGTCAAAAGTGGTTCCTAATTAACTCAAAACTAGTCAAAATAATTATTCTTTTATTATTTTTTATTTGTTTTAATTATTATTGTATTATTAATTGTCTTTTGTTATGTTTATATTATTATGATTACACAACTATTCAATAAATGAAAATAAAGATAAAAAATAATCAGGTAAAAACCTATTAGTGTAAAATAACAATCTGTCTCTTGGAAATGAAAAAATCTGCCATTTTGGAATTGGAAACTATTTCCAATTCCAAAATGGAAAAATTTTCATTCACGCATTGTTGCCAATTCTATTTAGCGTTCCAGATTTTTCCCAAGAAAATGCCTGCTAGTGAAAGAAAATTAGCTACACTAAACTTTTATTTTATGCATAATAATAAAAGGAAGTGTCTATTTATAACTAATTTATATAACAGAATTGCTATTTATTCAAAACTGATAACAAAACAGCACAAATTATAAATATATACGGTTTATTTTGATAAACAACAATTATTTTGTTCTTTATTTCTCTATTTATCCAATAAAAATTATTTTTATAAAATGTTATCCAATAAAAAAACTATTTTTTTTATTCACGGGAATTAATCTTTAAAAAAGGAGGAAAATACTATGTTTAAGAACAAATCAGAAGAAAATAAGTCATAAAAGAGACATTTTTATCAGTTTTGAAAAAAAAAACGATATTTTGCTAAAAAAAAATTAAAAAGAGACATGCTTCTCACCAAAATCGAATTTTCAGACACTTTTATCAGAACCTCTTAATATATATTATGTATTTGATGCATAAATATTTATTCTCCTATTATTATAATATTAGTATAAATTTAAATCATTGTCTGTTTAGTTTAAAACTGATTTATATACAACCGTATGATAAATAAGTGTCGTTATTCAATTATCTAATAATTAATTTTGTGTTCTAATTATATCTATTATTTTTGATAAACTTTTAGTTAAGCAATTAAATTATATTTATTTTTTATTTAAATCATTTATACAAGCATGTTTCTACTCTTATAAACAAGAAAAAATAATTATTTTTTAAAGAATGTACTAATTATATAAACATAAAGACATATAAATTGTCTTATTTTATGCATCACTCTATTCTTATCAATTATATCATATAATTATATCAATAGAACCTATACATGAGGGCAATTATGACTTCATTCCTTGAAAATATTAAAATTGTTTTGCCAGTGGTCTTTAAACGTCATTAATAAGAATAAATAAATGTATACAACTCATTTTAAACTCTGTTAATAGACTTTGGTTTAACAAGGACTTTTTAGTATAAAAAAAAGAGAAAAACAGACGTTTTCATCTATCTCCTGGATTTAAATCAAATTTTAATGAAATTTTTATATATAAATAAAAAGATTCTTTTTTACCCCCACCCCTGTTTATTTTTTTTTATATTTTTCATTCTTTACATAAATATTTTTTCTATTTATATTTCAAAAATATATAATAAAGGTTCTATAAAATGTATTTTTATTATTTTATACATATAATAGTATATAGGTTTCTTTATATCATCAATATAATAAGCAAATAAATGCAATTATGGATAAGGTATATATATATTTATTCTATAATTAATTCTATAGGTTTATTATATTATTATCAACTCAAAATATCAAAAACAATAGTAATTGGAAAGGTATGTTTCTATTCATTTTTACTAATTATATTCTAGCATCTATAGGAAGACCAAGTATCTCAACCTTGACCCATTACAAAGCTTCTTATCAATGGTATTTACTTATATTCACCTTTTATTCTTTACATTCTTATCGTTTCTTTATATATAGGTATTGAAACTTTCTGCGCTCTTATTAGAGTATTAATAGCTGTATAGATTACTCCATTACAAACTTAAATTGTTCTTCTCTTCTTCTTTTTTTTCCTTGTCTTTTTTTCTCTTTTCTTTGTTCTTTCTTCTGTATATTAATGCTTGAAAAATTATCCAATCGTTTTGTTTATTTTAAATATGTTTTATTGGCTGATATAAAATAATATATAATTTTCATTGGGTCATTTTTAAAGACATTTTTTATATTCCCGTGAATTTATCAAATATATTAAGGTTTTTCCCCATGCTTATAATTAAGCTGAAAGGGTTCTGATTCAGTCTGATATACAAATCTTCATTTTGGAGAGATTTTGCAAAAGAAAACTGCCTCATAGTGTTGATATGTTGTCAAGTTCATAATATAAACAAATTTACCCGTCAAAACTATTTATACGACTAACCCGTCAATAAAAGTCAATTTTATAAAAATAAATCATTACTATTATAAAGCAAATAGGCAAAAAAATTCCCATTGGTCAGTTTTTGGAAAATGCATTTGATTGGCTACTATATACTCTAGTTTGTCGCCGCAACTCCTCTAAACTTACGGGGAGTTAACTTTTGAGTGAAACACAGTTCAATACGATATAACGTGTAGTTGTGCACCGTATATTTGGTTAAGCGATATTGTTTATAATTAAAAAGTTATTAATAAAAAAACAGAAAACATGATTTTTGAGTCGTTTTTGATTGGCTCTTTGGGATCATCCCGATAAAAATTGTTGACCAGACAATTAAAAAATAAACATGGGGTAAACTTGATTTTTTCTCAATCCCACAATATACGTTATCCGTGTTTATTCTTTATATTTATCTATTTTTTAATACTTTTTCATATTGAACACGTGAGGCCTTAACGGTCAAATTTAGATTCTTATTTTGACATCATATTCTGATTCAGGAGGTTCAAAAACCTAGGTGTACCAATTTTGAGCTCCTGAGGACGATTTTTGAGTGATCGATATTTTCTTCGATCTTCTTATTATCGACTAATATTACAGTATTGTAATTGATAGGTCCTCAAACTACTATAGTAGCAACATGATCTTAAAATAATGAGTTTGAGTGTCACAATTTTGAAAAATGTGAATTAAGTGGTCTTAGAGTGAGAGATTCAATATAATGACTTTTATTTAGTAAACTAGAGATAATACTCTATACTATGTTAAAAGGAGAGTCAAAATTATGAAGGTCAAAGTGTATGACCAAATGACAAAATGTGTCTTAAAAAGTAAAAGTGTTTGCATATGTGTTAAGAATGTTGAATAAAGTCTATTCTATGAATAAGAGCTTAAAATAAATAGTTTAAGGTTGTCAAATTTAAATAAATGTGTAAAACATAGTCTTAAACTATGAATAAAAAATTTAGAGATATTAATTAGTATACAGCTGTAGTAGCTCTACAACATATCAAAAGTACAGTTAAAATAATTTTTAGAGAGTGGATGTGTGAAGGGTTGTGACTATTATTTAAAATTTATTTTTACTTCAGTTTATGTTAAATCGTGAATTTCATACACTGTGGAAAAATTGAGCCAAAAAGTCAACTCTAAGGGTCTTAAATTTTGAAAAATGTAAAAATGAGTGACTTAGATGACGAGATTCAAAATAAGAGTGTTTATTCATTAAACTAGACTGTATGATCTATATTATGTTAAAAGAAGGGACAAAAATATTTTGATCAAAGTGTATGAGCAAATGGTAAAGTGTCTTTAAAAAGTCTAAAGTGATGACTAATGTGCTTATAGAGTCATATAAAGTCTACTATGTAAATATTAGCTTTTAAAAATATGTTTAAGCCTTTCAATTAGTAAAAATATGTTCAAAGAGAGTCATAAAATGAGAGTTTTAAGAAACGAGATATTGTTCAGTATACACTAAGAGACACTCTACAACATATCAAAAATATAGCAAAAACTATTTTTAGAGAGTGGATGTGTAAAGGGTTGTGAGAGTTATTGAAAAAATATTTTTACTTCAGTTTGTGTAAAATCCTGTTTTTGGAACACTGTAGAAAAATTAACTTCAAAAATCAACTCTAAGGGTCTTAATTTTTAAAAATGTGAAAATGTTTGACTTAGAGGACGAGATTCAAAATTCCCCCTCACTTTTATATAACTAGACCACACACTCTATATTATGTCAAAAGGAGAGACGAAAATATTTTGGTCGAAGTAAATGAGCAAATGCAAAAGGTTTACGAAATGTCTTAAAGTGATGACCAATGTGTAGCTATGGTCTTATTAAGTATAGTGTGTAAATATTAACTCTTAAAAATGAGTTTAAATGTCTTAACTTTTCATAATGTGTCAAAAAGGGTCTTTAAGAAAGAGATTCAAAACATTTGCTATTATTTAATAAATAGTATGATAAACTCTATACTATATCAAAAGACTGAAGGAAATTATTTTGATATAGTGGATCTTATTCTTCCGTTCTTCGAACTGCAGAAGGGGGTATGCAAACCCCGCATAGAGTCTGCGCGACGCGCGCAGCCATAAGCGGGGAAGTCATCCCCCCTTTTTGTTCTCGACGGAAGAATTAATAACATTTCTGAAGTAAAATAACCATGGGAGTGTAGGGTAGTGTGTGTGTGTATTTATTTTTCCCCATGTTTATTTATTTTTAATTTATTTGTGTTCCGATTCCAACGTGAAACGTAAAGTGATCAAGGAGAAACTCATAGTAATCATAAAAGAAATAAAATACACACTCACACCCTCCCCTTTACAGGAAATATTCATGGGAAATGGCTCCATCGTTGGTAAAGTGAGTAAAATAATCACGGGAATACAGAAAGAAATACGAAAAGAAGCACAGAATGTGCTAAATAAACACACACCCCGACCCTCCCTTTATATAGAGAAAAGATGAAATGGATGGTTCTATCTAAAAAGAAATAATAGAAATAATCACGGGAATATATAAAAATAAAAATGTATGTATAGTGATCAATAAATAATATAAAAAGTCATGATAATCATAAAAAAATTTATATAAAAAGAGTAAAGTGATCAAGGTATGTATTTATAGTGGGTGAAAGAAAAGCTGGTGGTGGTGTGGTCTTGTAAAAAGATGTACCCACCACCACGATTATAACGAGAGACTTTTGGAAACAAGGGTGACCGTTATGGAAATAGGATGCGTCATCGTGAATTGTCCAATCAAATTGCTTAAAAATGTAAAAATGAGGGATTTTGGAACACAAAAACATAATTATATTGGGGAAACTGGGGAAACTAATTGTGTTCCAGTGGTTTTAGGTGGCGGGATGTATATCAATTTTCTAGAATATTCTAGAACATTCTCGAAACTTCTAGAATAATAAATTGTATTATGCGTTTTTTCTATTTTTATACTATTTATTATGGATTCTCCAAAGCAATTTGCTCCAGATTATAAAGAAGGTACTTGGAAACCTTATGGAAATTTTGAAGTTGATGAATTAAGTGATAGTGATTCTGATATGGACAGTTTTCATACTGTAAGTGAAGATGATGAATATGAAGATTATATCAAGAATTTTATTGATTTTTAAATTAATTTTTATAAATAACAAAACAAATTGTTTAGTTTAAAAATAATAATAAATAAAATAAATTAAAATTAACTAATGTTTCTGCGTTTATTTCTAAATTTCTTAGGTGTTGTAGTACGTCTTTTTCTACGTAATCCATGTCCTGCAATATAAAATTTATTTCCTTCTCCATCATCACATGACTCAAAATCATCATCATCATCATCATCTTTATTTTTATTATTTTTATTTTCAAGAGTAACATTTGATACTGGATTGGGAATCGGGGCTACCGGTGTAATGTTTGGAGAGAAATTGTTTTTGACTACTTGGGACATTGGAATGGTGACAGGTAAAGGAGCAGTAGGATCGTTCATACGAGGAATTAAATCTATTGGTCTTGATTCATTTATATCAATATTATGAATATTTTCTAATGTTACAGGGGGACTTGGTGAAGGAATTAAAATATTATCATCATTATTATCGCCTAAAGGGAAGATTGGTGAAGGAGTAATATCTTCATTTAAATGAGGGATTGGTGAAGGACTTGGAACATCACCAATATCTATTTCTAATGGATTCTCATCTTGTAATAATTGTTGTTCTTCAGGACGTTTACCAAAATAATAATCAGAGAAACTATTAAATGTATCTTTAATATACGAACCTATTTTATTTGCACCATCAACCAATTTATTTGCTGTTTTTTTAGCAACATTAACAACAGGTTTTGCTGTATTTGTTACAGTATTAACAACTTTTTTAACAAGTGTTGGATCTGCTGCATATCTAATATAATCTTCATGGAATGTTGGCGTTATTTTGTTTAGATAATCACGTCTTGCAAGAACTTCACTAACTGAATCTTTATTAGAAAAATGGGCTTCAGGATAATAAAGATCAGCTAATTCTTTATTCTTTTTCTTAGCTTCATTATTATTAGATATTTTCCAATTATCATACAAATTATTTCTATCACTCACAATTTTTCCTTTAATATCGTTAAATCCTTCTTGTGGATCAATATTAATATCTTTCCACCATTTCTTAAGATCTTTAAATTTATCTGCACCATAATCAACTGCACTACTTATTCCATGAGTGATATTATGAATGCCTCCAGTTAAATTATTAGCAACACTATATACATCACCAACAACACCAAAAACATTTCCGAATAAATTACCTCCTCTTGAATATAAATATCCTTCGCGATCTCTTCTAGTAAAATCAATAGCTTTATCAATTGTACGAGGATTTAATAATCTTGAATATTTAGCATAATCAGGCATATGATGCTGTTTCATATAAGGTAAGACATAATCATGAGCATAAATGAGTTTTCTTGTGAAATTCCTTGGAATTCTACCATCAGGTAACAACCCAGATCCTTCATCTATTGGTTCAGTTTCTTCTGATTCCTCTAATGAACTTTGTATAACATCTTGTCTAGTTTCTGATAAATATGAATAGAATGGATTTGACATTGCTCTATTAACCATATTACTTTCTATTCGCTTAACAGCAGCTAAAGAATTAGGAGCAATAGAATAATTAATTGGATGACGTTCTTCTCCATCAGGAATAGATCCTGGAACAATATAATTTCGATATTCATGACCAGTAGCACGATGATTTACGCCTACTAATCCTTTATTTGAAACATTTAAACGAGCACTTTGTATCATTTTATAAAATAATTATATTTTTTAAACAAAACAAAATAAAATATTGTATAATAAATTATTAATTACAAGATAATATATAAGAAATATAGATATATAATGTAAGGTATGCTAGTTATTTATTTTTTAAATAATCATCAAGAGGAATTGCTTCTCCATCTACATCAATATATACTGTATTCTTAGTATATATTAATCTCTTATCACCAAAAGCATCACTATTAGTACAATTTAGTAATCCTGATTTAATATAATAATCGAATTCAAATTCACCATAAGACGCTTTCTTGTACTTATTTTTGTTTTTATCTTTGTATACTTTATTAGCTACCTTGAAATCTCTCACTGGTTGTGTGGGTGTTTCAGTTTCTTTTTCAGTTTCAGGTTTCGTTTCAGGTTTAGTTTCAGGTTTAGTTTCAGGTTCTTTAGATGGTTTCTTTTCGGGTTCAGGTTTAGGTTCTGGTTTGGGTTGTTCTTCAGTGAAATTAGAATTCATGGATTCTGGTTGTGGTTTCACTGTATAGTCTTCATTAGGATTTCTTACAGTATGAATAAGTTTTTCATATTGATAGTTATTAGGATTACTAGCATCATACCATATCTTACTTGTAGTAGGAATACCATAATTCGTTTGCCATTGAGATAACATTGATGTATATCTATTTGTATCACCATTAGCTTTAGCTGAATTCATAGTAGCTATAAACATATCTTCAGGTGATTGACCATGATTTCTTAATGCTTGAACTGCCATTGAACTATACATAGATCCTTGTGCATTAGGATCATGTGCTAATGGTTGTACAGGTTGTTCATCTTGACAAATATATGAATTGGGTAACCATGGATCCCAAGATTGTTTTTTCTGATTTCTTGATAAAATATCATAGAGAGTTACACTATCTCCTAAATTACTTTGCATTATTTATTGTATTAATTTAAAAATAATTATATAACAAAACAAATAATTAATTATGAAATAATAAAAGTTAAAATAATTAATTTAAATGGAATTTTTTTAAGAAGAATTGAACAAGATTAATAATTAAATTAGTAGTAGTATCAAAGGATGTAGAGTTGACAAGAGCACCACCACAACGTTCAGCATTCTCTTTTGTAACACCACTTCCACTAGGATTTTTAAAGTAGTTATCAGCAGTTTCTTTACGTTTCTTATCATCATCAGTAGTAATCATATTATAAGCGAAATCAATAGGGATACCAAGAGAAGGATAATAGTATTTTAATGCATTCACTACAATAGGAACAATCGTTTTAATAGTTTTAATAGCAGTATTCGCAATAATAGAATGCTTTTGTTTTGGATCCATAGGATATTCTTTATCGATAACGACATTAACAATATCACGTACAGACACATGCTCATCATTTTTAGGTAATCGTTCTTTAATATCTTGTAATTTCTTCTTATTAGACTTTACATTACTAGAACGAATAGACTTCTTAGCAATAATTTTTATTTGAGGAGTTACGAATTTACTTGTTTTCTTTTCTTTTTCTCGGTGACTCCCATGTTCTTTACGATGTTTCTGATGCCTTCTATGTATACCTTGACCAAATATATCATCATAATTTTCATCTTCAAGATTTGCATTATTATAATCTTTATCATCATCAGCCATCATTTTTCTTGTTATTCTCTTTGGTTGATAAGTAGCATCATCATTATATAATTCATCATCTCTATTAGCATCTTCAATATGTTCTTCAAATTGTCTTTTCTTTTCTTCTTTTGCTTTTTCTTGACGTTTTTGTTCTTTACGTTTCTGATAATAATTATATCCAGCAAATGCTCCTAATGTACCTAAAATAGGTAATGCAGTATAGACACCATTTTTAAAATCAGCCCAATCAGCATCTCTAGTTTGTTGTCTAACAATTTCTTCAAAGCCTGTTCCTCCATATCTTACATAACGTTTATGATAAAGATCACGTCTATTTGATTTTGGTGGTGATCCTCCAAATAATCGTGGATCACAATTTTGTTTTAAATATCTTTTTGTAATTGAACTCATAACAAAACAATAAAATAATTATGGTTTATTTAACAAATTAAAATATAAAAAAATTAATGAAAAGAAGGATAACCAGAATAATGTTTTTTATTTAAATAAGGATTGAAAATGCGTCGTTGACTATCTTGTATGATTTGATCTTGTATGATTTGTAAGATGGATTCTTTAGGTTTATCTTTTTCATCTCGTTCAATACCTTTCAATGAGACTTCTTCTTCAACAGGTAAAAACTTCTTCATTTTCTTTTCATATGTAGATATATGTTCATTAGGACGTTTAATACCACTACCTGATACTTCACCTTGTTCTTCTCGTTTCTCTTTTTCACTATCTTCTTCTGTCCATTTCCTTTTCTTTACCATCTTATAGACATTCTGTTTACTACCACAATCAGGATTTGTCCATATCGTTAAATCATCACTACCTTGTTTTAACATAAAGAATTGATGTGGATCATTCATTAATTCTTCATCTGTAAGAATTTCATTTAAATTTGATGGCATAATCTTTAATTTATCTGGTAAGAATCCAGGATCACGTTTTAAGATTTGACTATTAATAAAGAAATGAGATACTTGACTTAATATAGATTGATTGGTAACATCTGTATGACTTTGAAGACATATAATAGCATTCTGTTTATAATGACGACCTTTAGATAATATAGATACAATCAATTGTTTGGTTTGTCTAGATAATGGATAGATATCATCCAATACAATAAAATTATGTTCTGGTAATTTATATGTATTGACTAATTCATCAACAGTTTTAATCTTTTTAAATTTATCATCTACAGAATCATACCATTTATAATCAATTCCAGCATGCTCACAAATATCTTGAAAGGATGTATAACATTCATTCTTATTGGATGCATCAGGACAAATTACTGTGACTTGTTTATATTTATTTTTAAGATCCATAGAACATAAGAGGTTCACAGTTAAGAAAGATTTACCTGAGAATGTTCTTGCAATAATCAATATAAATTTTGATTCATATGTTTTATGATGTGATTTTCCATATTTGAATTCTAAGACTCCACATCCTTTACGTGTTTCTTTTAATGGATTTATTTTATTCACCATTTTTATATGATTTTAATCAACAAAACAAAAAATAATTAATGATAAGTTAAAGATAAATATATGATTTTATTAAGATGCAGTAAAGTATATATAAAGATTTGTATTTGATAAATCAATTGGATTATTTAATTGATCATATACTTCCCATTGGATATCTGTATATTTACCATCAATACATGGAATAGATAAATCACTTAAAGCAAATGTATTATCAAATCCTTGTTTAGCATATAAAGGAATAGAAATCAAATCATTATCTTTATTAATAATATCACAATACACACGTAACATATAGATCTTATACCATGAAATATTATTGGATATATATTCATCAGTAAATACGATTGTATCACCCGGTGAAAAGTATGATGATTTAATGCCTAAGTATTTAAATAGTCCAGAACTAAGACCACATTCAAACCAATGATTTGATTTAAAAGTTTTAGTTTCTTTATTATAGCTGAAACCATAAGGTTCTCCTTCAACATAGGATTTCAATTTTTTTCCAATTTCATATAATTGATCTAAAAAATCTTCTAAAGTATAATTTCCAGCTGGAAATGTATATCTACCATCACTATTATAAATCTTAATATTGAATTCTGGAATATTAATGATATCACTTGTATTCACTAATGTATTGATATGAGTTATATTTTTACCTACTAAATCCAAAGTATAATTGAATTGTTCATGACAGATTTGACTTGTAATTTTACTTAGATGAGATATTGATGTCATTTTTATTAAATAAATTAATTATGTATTGATAAACAAAACAATATTTTTAAGATTAATATAAAGTTGATACAAATAAGAAAATATTATATAATTAAATTAATTGGTTGCACCATCTCTAACAAATTTAACAAATATAAAATGAGCATATAAAGTATAAGTACCACTAGTAATATTTGCACCATTATATTCAGTTAATAAGGAGATATTAACTTCACAACCACTACGAGTATTGACATCAACAACACTTGAAATAGGGAATATATAAATAGGTTGTTCATACCACTTTTCACCGTTTAAAGGAGATTGAGGATGACTATTACATCTCCAAGTATTATAAAGCATAGCATTAGGAATAATTTGTGATGGATTCGTTGTTTTATACGTAGTAGGGAAATCCGTCTTTGGTAAGATATTTTGACCACCAATTTGGAATTGACACATCTTCAATAATTCAGTCTTAATAGGAATCATACTCTTCTCTTGAGTTGTAAAATATAGCATACAGTAATCAGGTACGAAAACAACACTTCTATTGGATAAGAATTGTTGTGGAGTTGGTTTACCTGCTGTTGTGAATGTTTGTGAATAAACAGGTGTAGTAAATGCAGATATTTGACAATTATTAGGAATACATTTAATTAAAGCACGTGGATCATTACCAAAATTAATATCATAAATTTGTTGAAGATGAATATAAACACGATCAAATGTTAATGCAGTGATTTTAGTCGTACCTGTAAATAGATTCTTTAAATAATTTGTAACGAATTGCATCTTCAAAGATTTTACTTTAATAGCACAATCAAATGTACCAAGACCAGTAATAAGAGATAAAGGAATAATAACTTGAGCTTTAGTAGAACTTTGCATTCCAGAAATACTGCTTAAGGTTGTATTATATAAGCATTCTGTCATACTATACATAGATTTATCAATTTCATCTTTACTTAATTCTTTAATAGTAACAAATTTTCTTGCTTTACTGGATTCAATAGAAGATTCAGAATAATTAATAAGAATATCTTGACCCGTAGGAGATACAAACGTAAGATCTGTAGTAATTTTATCAATAATACTATAGATATTAGAATGTTGTACAACAGAACTAGTTGTAGCTGCATTTGTTGTAATATTGAAATTCAGTTCTAAGAATGAATTGCTGAAATCAATAAAAGGACTATCCACTGAATTATATAAGAATTCAAATGGATAAGGTTGATTTAATAAATCTTGACTTGTAGAAACTAGAATAGGAATTTGTACAGGTTTAATAGTTTGATTTGCCTTTGAAGGTAAGAATTGTCTTGGGAATCCTTCCATGTTAGTAATTATTGTTTATGTATTTTTTTAACAAAAATAAAAATAAAATAATAATAATATTTTATAATTATTAATTAATTTAAATTTTTTATAACAAAACAAATGATTGGAATATAGAATAGAATAGAATTAATTAAACAAGTTAACGTTAAGAATAGTAAGTAAGAAATATTAAATTTAAATATCACGTACACTACGTACAGCAATCATATGTAATGTATAAGGATGCTTCTCATTTAGTTCAGTATTAATATGTTTATAAATACCAGCATGAGAAGCAACGGCATAAGAAGCACCAGTGTCAGGTGTCCATATTTTAGTAGTTTCATTATATGTACATGTATATCCATCAGGAACAGTAGATGAATCAGCATGACCATATTCAATATCATGAACATCTAGATTACAATCAAAATTCATTTCTATACCACTATCTGATTGGATATTCATTAATGCTTTAGTTGGAATAATATAAATAGGATGTTTAATCCATTCATCATATTTAAGAATAGTTTCAGGATTTGAATTATCAGCCCATAAACAATATAAATTTTTATTAGGACAAGATAAACTAGCAGTTTCTTCATTATTGAAGACATGACCTTTAGTAGTAAGATTATGATAATACATTTGAGTAGGGAATTCAGTTTGAGGGAACATTTGAACATCACCAATCAAACAACTTTGATATTTAGGCCATACAGATGGACTAGCTATATTACTAATAGTTGTTGAACTATAACCATTTGTAAACCAGTATAATATATATTCTGGTATAAATGGTAAAGCTCTATTGATATTGAAATGATCACTAGTTATTCTTGTATTTTGATAATCGACTTGAATACATGTAGGTATAGTTTTATATAATTCATTCGTTTGGAATTGAATATCTTTATAAGTCATTAAATTCATAGTAGCTGATTCCAATTCAAATGTCTTAAACCATTTTTCATCAGTTAGATGTAACCATTGTGTTGATAGATCTTTACCACCATTCTTGAAATAAATACTCATATTATTATCAATTAAGGATTCAATAGTACTAGTTCTAAATAACATATTGAAATGTTTAGTTAATATTAAAGAATCTCCATCAACACCTAAACCACTAATAAGATATAAAGGAATAGCAATATGAATAGATTCATTTGGATGTGCACGTATATAACGAATAGAATTCAATTCATAAGTATCTGCAGATAAATCTTCACCATACATAGATTTTTCTAAATCATTCTTACTGATATCTTTTAATAAAATCATTTTACGACCACGTGAAGCATGTGAACAGTTTTCTTCATATTTCAAAGCACGATCAGATCCATCAGGTAATGTATAAACCATTTCAACATCAGTGGAATCAATAATAGAATAAATATTTGCTTTTTGAACTAATTGATCCAAGAAATATTGACATAATTGATCATAGGTGAAACTAACAGAAGTACCTGTTTCATCTAAATAAACAGAAACTGGTCCAGCTTTATCTGTGACAGTTGCCTTGACAGTAAGATCCAAATAGGATTGATTGAAATTGATATAAGTGTTATCCACATTAGTCCAATGATATTGAAAGATATAAGGACTTGATAGAATATCAGTATCACTTTGAATAGGAATATTATCTTTAATTCTTAAGATTCTCATTTTTTTTTTAATAAAAAAATATTAATAAATAAAATAAAATTAATATAAATTATTATTTAATAAATTAGAAAAATATGGAACTTGATGATGATAATTATGAAGAACAGACTTCATTAGAAGAGAAGGATACTCGTATTAAAACACATGTAGTCCCTATTGATGTTCGTTGTATTGATAATCAATTCAATATACATTTATCGAATTCTATTGATATCACTAAAAATATCATTTCTTATATTGATCTTAATTTAATTGGTAGTGAAAGTGTGCCTCTATTTGATACTTTCACAAAAACACAAATATTCAAATATATAAATACTCGTGTCAATGGTAATAGTTCCGTATATACAATCACTTTAGATCAGAAAAATTATTCCATTCCACAATTATTAGAACAATGTCATTTTGATGTATGTGATAGGCCATTAATAAAAGATTCTCCTGATATTGATCCCACTGTCAAAATTAATGAAGCCCCAACAATAACCATTGATAGAGATGATTGGTATTGTGAAATTACAATTTATAATAAAAGACGTGGTTTTTACTTTCCAAAAGGTACTTATACGGATATAGAGTTTTGGTGGATAGCTGTATGTTGTGTATCAGCTAAATGGGGTGATAAATTTAATCGTTTAATGATGAGATATGATGATGATACTATAACCATATATCGACCTCAATTAACTTCTTATAATGTTCCTGTTACATCAACAGGAATCTATGAATTGAATGAATTCTTTACTGATGGTGTGAGTGATCATTCAAGTTATATTGTTCCAACACAAGGTTCTAATGGAATTATGAAATGTGTATTAGCTGATGAACATAAATTTTATTTCCAATGGTCAAGTAATAATATACTCAGTTTAGAAAAACAATTATTCACTGGCTTATTTGAAGATTCAGAAACATTGACATATACTTCACTTCAAGAGGAAATTACATTAAATAGAATTAAAAGAACAGTCTTTGTGGAAGATGGATATAATACAATGATTGTTCGACAATTGAGTGGTTATGATGGTGTTCATGAAACTACATTCACTGTTCCTCCTGGAAATTACACAGAAAACGAATTCTATGAATTATTAGAAAGTTCAATCAATAATTCAATTTATACGGATTATTTAAGTATATCCAAAGATGCTCAGACTATGGACAATAAGGATGGATATATAATATATTTATCTTGTAAAGGTACTGATTCTACGTCATTCACATTTACAGCTACAGATATAGAACATTCATTATTTAAGTATCGTGGTGCTCTACATAATATACGTCCTGATCTGGTTTATGATGAACAAGGATGTTTTGCTTGGTATGTATCTTATGGTAAACAATTAATACCAGACAAAATAGCTGATTTGAATACACTTGATTTAGATGGTAATTATAAGTGTTATACTGATAGTTATCATATAGATTTCTCTCAAGCTCAAGAATTAGGTGAAATCCTAGGATATAATAAATTAGGTCATGATGAAATTATTAATTATGGTATTCATAATATTGATAGTAGTCGTCCAAAAGGAATGCTAATAGCTCAATCGAATATAGTAGATAATAGTCAGAATTCTTTATATTCATTCAATGTGAATAATTATAAAGGCAATAATGAATTTCATGATATTATGAATATTAATGTGTCTCCTTATTTAAATACAATACAAGATATTACAATACGATATACTGATAAAAATAAACAATATGTGAATTTCAATGATAATTGTATTTTAAGAGGATTCTTAGAATTCTCAGATACAGTCGATACGATTCAACCTAGTGAAACCATTAAGAAATTATGTTTGAATTGTTTAACAGCAGACACACAATTCTATGCTGAATATCCTACATTGAATATCCAGAATAAGATCTTGAAAGATATTATTATTCAGAATGATACTGATACGATCCAAACAAATGCATCTAAATTATGTACTGGATATATAAATGGATCATATTATCCTACATTTAGTTTTCCTTTATCTGATAAATATGTTACTTATAGTAATATAAATTCTCCAATCACAATTGATCATCATATAGATTTAAGATTTGATGAATTATTCAAAGGAAATATAATTTGTAATATATGTGAACCGAATGGTAGTGATATACGTTTCAAAGCTTATGATGAAGTATATTGTGATTTTAGTACAAGTAAGAATCTAATTTATGAATTGAAGAAAACCAATGTGTATGGATATCAATACTTAACGAATATACAAATTATATCAGTGTATGGTCAATCCACTGATTACTTATATCCTATTTCATTAAGATGTTTTACTAATGAATATGAGAATAATATTCATGTTATAGATACTACAAATCTACATTATTACTATTCGAATGGTATTAAATATGAAGGTATATCAAATAAGATCAATAAGAATGTTTACTATTGTAATCGTAAATTATTAAAGTTATTACCTCATGATAATATGTTCTTTATTACTTGTGATTATCCTTGTGTTGTTTTATTAACTATCTCTTATATATAAATATTTTAATTCATTTCATTTAAATTAAAAAATGTTTTGTTATATTATTCATTTAAAAATTATTAAAAAATGGAGCCTAAATCTGTATCTGAATCCTTACATTCTTTATCAAGTACAAGTTCAACAAGTTCAGATAGTTCAACAACAACCACATTATCCGAAGAAGAAATAGAAAAGAAAAATACTTTATTAGAATTTATTATAAAAGCTATAAAATGTTTATTTGAGAAATCAACTGAATTCTTTCAATTAATTGTTAAAAATATAGATATTCATTGTAATTGTTGTAATCCACAAACAAAGAAAGTCTATTATAAGACAATGAAAATACAACAAACGATTATAGAAGAAGAAGTCAAACATATATCAGAAGTCTTGAATGAATTAGAAGAAATTGATTCTAATCAAAATGAATCAATACAAGAATTAGCTGTTCAATTAATGAAATTAAATATAAGTGTTGATTCTATTGTTCAATCTCTTCATTTATAATTCTATGAAATGTTATAAAATATTAATAATAAATTTGTTTTGTTTATAAATAATTTAATTTTTAATAATGCAATCAACAGGTTATTCAGATAAAGATTGTGAAGAATTCTTTACAAATTGTATAGATCAATTATTACATTGGAAGAAAATACAATTATCAACAAGTATAAATTGGAAGAAATGGATAAAGACAATATGTAAGAAATTTCGTAATGAAGAACGAATTCAAATAGATGATATGGAAGAACCATTCTTTTGTGTAGAAGTGTTAACAGATCCATTTCAATTTCAAAATGTTATGCAACATACACAAACAGAAGCTCCTGGACAACAAGGTGGATTATCCAATACTACTGTAGCTAATTATATGCAAATGATTACTTATATAATGAAGAATATATCTATTTGTACAGATGATGAAGATATCATTAATTATAAAGCATTTACTCCACAAAATATAAAGAAATGGGAACATTTATGGGGTTCTTTACAAATTGATGCTACTTATTCAAGACATTATGAAATCACTCAGAAAATTATTAATTGTGAAGCTGATTGGGGAGAAATCATTAATATCACCAAAAAGAATTATTTAGAAAATCCTAATGATTTATATTATGTGAATAGTTATTTATTAGTTTTAACTTATGATACATTATGTGCTCGTAATGATTATAATGATTGTGTAATCTATACTCGTGGTCAACAAATTCCTTTATCCTTAAGAAGAACAACCAATTATATTGATTTAAATACTTTGACTATTCATGTAAATGATACAAAGAATCGATTTGAAATTGGTAAGAATGAATATCCTACTTATCAGTATTTATCAGAAGAATATTTAAATGTCTTAGCTAGATCCTTACGTTTATTTCCAAGACATTATTTATTTGTTACTGAGAATGGTGGTAAAGTACGTGATTTGAAATTTGGTGATGAATATATAAAACCTCATTTAGGCTGGATTTATAAAACACAACAGAATAATACTTTAATTAATGGTTGTGATATTATAAGACATTTATTTGCTCAATATTATTATAGATTATCAAGAGAAGCACAATTCCAACATAATGATTCAGAACATGAATCTAAAGGTGTAGAACTCTTTGAAAATTCGATTATGAAGATGTTACATAGTCAATCAACACATATGGAAAATTATATATCTCCTTATTTATCTTCTCATTCAACTAAATTGCAAGATTTAGATAATAAAACAAGAACATTTCATATTGATATGAATAATATTACTTATACAAGAGAAATTAATCAATTGAATAAATTATTATTTTTATGTAAACGATTTAATGATCGTATAGAACAATATGAAGAAGACTATGAAGATGTATTTGGTAAAGAGAATTTCAATATGAAATCAGAATCGATATTAAGTAGTCTAGAACAATATTCATCAGATAATGATACTATAATGATTACATTAAGATATTATAAAGATCTATTAAAGCATCATTATCCAGATAAAACAGATTTAGAAAATGAATTACCTGTAGGATGTACATTAGAATCTGAAGAAGTTCCAGAGAATTCTAGAGATCGTTATAATCGTTTTATACGTAATAAACAATTATTACCTGATCATTTACATAATAATACAACAGATTCAGAATTAACGAATACTCAAGCATCTCTTATGCAACAAAATACTCAAGATGAAAACTCTACACCTATAGTTATGAATAATTCAGATACTTATGCATTACGTAGTCTTTCTACTATGCCTCCTTTAGAGCCTATTCATCGGGGTCATGGTTTATTGAAAAAACATAAAGGTAATGCATTCTTTAAAGTCAAAGTCCCTAAAAAGCATTTTCATGGAATTCAATTTAAATTTTATTAATTTTAAAACAAAACAACTTTTTATAATAAAAAATAAATATATATTTAATTTGGTATAGCATATAAAGTATTATCTATTAAAATTCGTTTTGTTGATGACGTATTATGATATTGATCTTCACTATAAACAATTTCTTCTTTCTTAGATAAACAATTGGATAAACAGAATAAATCTGTATCCACACATTCATTATAAGTATTATCAATCATTAAACCACAAATACCAATAGCATTCCCCCCCTTATAGAAATTTGAAGTATGTTTTCTATGAATATTCACAATATCTATAGAATTAAATGTATCTTTACTACTTAAACAACCAAATAAAGCATTTGTAAATTTATCTAAATCTTTCTTAATCGTAAATTGATTATTATTATTCACTTTCTTATAACTATTAAAAATATCTTCAATAGTAACTACATTCAAATAATAAGGATCTATAGTAATATGGTTATCAACAAAAGATTTCAAATCATATCCTTCTGTACTACGATCAAAGAATCGTTTCTTACATTCACTTATATGATATTCATTATCTAATTCATGCATATCTAATTGCATACTAGAATAGAAATAATTACTTACTAGATAACTAAAGATAATTGAACGATTCTGATAGAATTTATCGGATAGAGTATAATCCATTTCATAATGATTTGGTTTCAATCTCTTTTCTACTGTCTGTTTACGTTTAGGTAAATTATGATCTACATAATCTTCATATAAATTAGCATTACCAGGAGGGAAATAACGACAACATGATGGTAAGAAACAGACTCTTCTTTCAATAGGACCAGCATTCACAGCAGTAGGTTGGATATTACTTGTCATAAATAAAGTACCCGTGAAATGAACTTTTGTAAATATATTACTGAATAATTTACGAGCACTAGCACCTTCTTTCTTTTCTGCTATTTCTTTAAAGACTTTAGAAGAGAATGGATTGAATGTTTTCTTTCTACCAGTAACATCTTCTTCTATTAATTCATTCATATAATACATAGTCTTATTAGACATATCTACAATCTTAGGAGCTATAGATGTTTCTTCTAAATTATCTGGATTTACTATAATACATTGATTACTACCTACAATACGAGAAATTAAATCAGTTGTTATTGTTTTACCATTACTACCTGTACTACCATATAATATATAAGAAACTGTTTTCTGAGTATTGACATAGAAAGCAGTGGTTAAGATACGTAACATAATACTTTCATATTTCTTATCGAATTCACAATATCTTGCAATATGTTGTTCAAATAATTGGATAATATCTTTCTGTTCATTATTAATATTCCAACTTACATTAAATTCAGTATCAATTAATAAATCTTCAAACACCATATCTTCTTTATGATATGGTTGGATATAATATTGTCTAGGATCTTCTTCTGTAGATTCTTTTGGATATAAATAACCAAGTTGTGTATAGATAACACGTTCTTTATGAACCATATACGTATCTAAATATTCTTTATAAGATTTACCATAAGTCTTCAAATAACGATTCAACCATTCTTTATAATGATATTCATTAGTAACAGAAGCAGACATTATTTTATCAACTATTTTTTGATGTTGTTCATTCTCTTTGGAATATAATCTTGATAATTTGAATTTCTCTACAATTGATTTCATAAATGTAGTTATTTTGGTTTCAAAGAAATTAATATCATAATTATTCTTACAACGTCTTAAGATATTATATTCATCAAATGTATATAAGATAAAATTATCTTTATCTAATATAATAGAAACAATTTCATTAAATTCTAATAATTGAAATAACATAACTAATGTTTGTGAATCTACAAGATTAAAGGATTGAATACATTCTAAAATAGACATAAATATGAAATCATTATCATCATCTTTATTAAATAATTTATTATCCATTAATATCTTCAAAATATAATTATTCGATAAATGAGTAGGATCAACTTGTATATGATTCCATGTAGATTCAATTACATCATCACTTCGATCATGACCATAACGTAATGAATAATTTTTAAATAATTCTAATCCTCTTGTTGTATTACAAATCTGTTTTGCTGCACAACATAATTTATACCAAGTATTATGAGATTCAAAATAATTCATATCTTCAATAGAACCAATCAATAATAAATATCGTTCTAATAAAGCTTCTTTAGATGCTGTAGTATCCAATATAGTATCTGTAGAAATCAACATAGGAATATCTTTAATATCTTGTATAGAACATAATATAGTACGTGAACAATTATTTAATCTTGCATAATAACGTTTATAACGTGAATATTGTTTTAATTTATAAAAAATAATAGGATTAATAATATCACTTATAATATCATCTTCATTCTTATAATTCAATAATGTTTTGAAATAATAATGTTCATCGATTTCATCATCTATTTTCTTCCATGTTTTATTGGTATATTCTTCATATAATTTATAAGTAGATGGAGAATTATCTTTACTACAACCAAGAAACATACAACCATTATTCTTTCTGGGTTTACCAATAACATTATAATCAATGAATTCTTTTATATCTAAATTATATGTTTTACATAAATCAACCAATTTGGTATTCAGAATCATACTATTATATAAGAAAAATAAATAATCACCATTTACAAACCAATTTGTATATATATGAATTCCCCATGAATAATGTATTTCATTATGAACTGTCTTCTTATTCACTTCTTTCTTTGTATACAGAAGCGAAATAAATTCTTGATTATAATAATGAATACAATGATTACACATTTCTTCTATAAATTCATGAATAAAAGAATCTGTTAGAAAAGAAAAATCATTTGATATTTGGTGATAATCTAAATCAAACCATAATCTTCTATAATTAGTTGATGTATTACAAGGAGTACAATCAATATAATGTAATAATTCTTTTGGATTTTGGTAATTAGTAAATAGACTTTTATAAAATGGTAATGGATTTGGTATAATAATTTCACTATGATTATCTTTTGAATTATCATGATTAAAGGAACCAAAAGTATAAACAAAATGAATTTGTGAATTTTCCATGATTATTTGACTTATAAATAATGAAAATAAATATGGTATAAAATTCAAAACAAATAATATATTAAAGATTCTAGAAGTCAGTTTTAGAAGCTTCTAGAACATTCAAGAACATTCTAGAACATTCTATAATAGTAAATATTACTTTATATTTTTAAATGTTCTAGAACCTTCGAGAACATTCTAGAACCTTCTAGAACCTTCTAGAACATCCTTTTTATACTTTAGTGTTTTAAATGTATATACAATAAACAAAACAATTTTCAATGATTTTTTACAAGTTTATAAGTAAAAATAGAAAAATAAACAAGAAAAATAATTAAATTTCAATTGGTTCTTGACTATTAATATATGTACATGAATGAGGCCATCCATTCTTATCATATAAAATACCATCCCAGAAATACATTTGTTTTGAAGGATCTCTTTTAATCTTGTTAATACTCTTAGCATGAACAACTTCATAAGTATAAACTTTACCTTTTTCATCATAAAGAAATCCATCTTCCATATGGAATTTCATAATATCAAAATCATCATCTTTAGAATTCGAATGTTCTTTAGAATCTTCAGAACATAAAATAGTAGTTCTATCACTTTCTAAAAGATCTTCAGTATTAATAATATCTTGAATATCTTGTTCTTCATTAAGTTGTTGAGTATAAATATCAGCAGCGAATTCTTCATAATCTTCAAGACCTTTAATAACCGCGTTTATACGTTTTAAAGCTGATCTATAGTTTTCGACTTCGAAAGAAGCAAGACGTTCTTTAGATTTTGCAATACCCAATAGATTCTTTTCTCTATTCAATTGAGACTGATGTAAATCAATATCACGAAGAACATTCTTATGAACTTCAACAGCCTTCTTAGAATTCTTAAGAAGTTCCATACGAACAGTTTGAAGACATTTACGGGAATCAGCAGAAAGATTAAATTGCATTATAATCGCGAATATCGTTACAGAGAGAAAATTTGTATTTATCAAAATGAAATAAATAATACATTTAAATGGAATATTAAATATTCTAGGAGACAGTGTAGAATCTCTATGGAATGTTCTAGAAGGTTCATTTGATTGGCTAATTTTGTCGACTTAGCATTTTTTATTTGTGTTTCAATGACGAGTATAGTTGGCATCTGTAATCTGATTGGATAAAAAAATTAGTAAAACACAATTAGACGATGACGACGATGTGTCATACGAAATAAGTTATTTTATTGGCTTATTTTCCAGCTGGAAGCAATAGGCTTTTGTTAGCAACTGAAATGAAGAACTGTACACTAAAAATAGTATATTTAATATATTGTATAAAAATACTTTTGAAGGTTTAAATAATCATGGAAATTCCTGATAGTCTTTCTGCCAGTTTATCCCCTTTCGGTCAAGCCATGATATCCCCCTTGTTGAATCCATTTGAAAATAGTGTTTCTGCAAATCCTATGGCTTTACCCAATGAAGATGATTTCCGTTTTAATTCGCGTGACGAAATCATGTTTGAAGATCCACCTCAAGAAATTCATCCAATCAATGATGTTTACGTATCTAAAAATCCAGATAGATATCATTCCGTTAACAATCAACCAATACAATTTCAAGATCAAGTAAATACAAATCCTGATAAGCAAGCATTATTATTTACAAATGAGGAGTTAACAAATATATCCAGTCAATTCGAATCTTTATTTCAAACTATTGAAACAGCTGATAATATATTAAATGGTATTTATTGTACTGTTGATCATTTAAAAACAAAGATTGAAAGTCAGAAACAAGATTTGAAACAGATTCATGATGATTCTAAAGAAATTGTTTCATTATTATCCGAATATTCTATTCCTTCTATGTCTGAAATATTTGATCATTAATTATTTTTATTTAATTAATTATTTTGTTTTGTTTATTTTTTTTTAAATTAATTACACAAAGTTTAAATGGAGAATAGAATAGTTTCAAATAGAATTCTTGAATGGTCTAATGGATCTATTAAAGAAATATGTAACCACAGTATCATGGTTCGATTCCGTTAAAATGTTTCCATTAGATTATTCAAGTGTTCTTTTTTTTTTCTAGAACCTTCTCGAACCTTCTAGAACCTTCTAGAACCTTCTCGAAAATTGATTCATTTGAAAAGAATATCGTAAAATATTAGTATTAAAATACTTATATTTTTACTAAATACTTAACTAAAAATGTCTACAACTGAATTTAAAAAACCTACTATTCTTGATACTTCTAACTTTAATTTACAATGGGATGACACCAAAGAAAATGCTGTTCTTTTAAATAATAATCATCGTGTATGTATTTCTACTGATGCCACACCATGTTTATTTGGTTATATTGTTACACGTGATAAATGGACTTTATTAACAATTGAAGATGATAATCAAGTATTCTTAACTGCTTATAAAGAACTTTATCGTAAATTATGTGAATTATGTCCTGATGGTGATATTGTTAATTTTGTACGTATGGATAATGGTAAATATAAGATTACAATTAAAGTACCTATTAATGCATCGAAGAATGTTACTATTGATATCACTGATAAAAGAGATAAGAAGATTAATATCGGTAAAGATCCTAAGTTAACTTACGAAGAAATACGTGAAAAGTATATTCCACCAAATACGTTATGTAAAGTATTATTTACAATACATGGTATTCATCGTTATAATAACAAGTATTATATTGGTTTATATGCTCGTTCTATTAAAGTCATCGATAAATCTACGAAGAATACTAATAGTAATGATACTATTATTGATTTAACTAATTTATAAATTTTTAATGTTAAATTTATTTTTTATTAATATATTTGTTTTGTTTATAAATAATTTTATAATTGAAATAAAAAATGCAAAGTTGTATATTAGGAATGCCAAGTCCTGGTACTTTTGGTATGAATTTAATTTCAACTGGAAAAGAATATAGGCGATATAATACACAACCATTACATAAAATGGATCAATATAATCCAATATTTCATGAAATAGGTCCAAATTCATCTATGCCTGTGTCTACTTTAGAAAGTAAAGAAATACATGATGGTAAAGAAGATGATTATGTAGATCGTTCTAAAACATTTGGTAAAGATGCTGTTCCACAAGGAAATGGTGCTTTAATTCGTGCTAGAGCAGCAGGTAAAGGTATAATGAAAGCAGCTGGTCCAGAAGAAGATAAAATAGATGGTGAAGATCGTCAATATAAAGTATTAAATCCATGTAAACCAAGACGTAAATCTGGTAGAGGAATTATTCCAAATAAATCAGAAATCAATAAATTAGAGAATAATCAAGGTTCTGGTATTGGTGATGCAATTAAAAATAAAGTAAAAGATATGTATCAACGAAATGTATTAGATATAAGAGATGCTATTGTAGATAAAAAAGCTAATAGAAAAGCTCGTGATGCATTAGCTATTTTAGCTCAATATGTTGGTGACGGTCATCATGATCTTGATGATGAATTCAAAAGATTCTATGAACATAAAATAAAACGTGGTGGAAAAATTCCTATATCTGTTGCTTCAGCAATTATGAATGCAATTAAAAATAAGAAAATGATTATTAATCCAAAATTAAGAAGAATGTTAAGACCCTCTATTATACCAAAATATATAGATTTAGATTCAGTTCAAAGTGGTGATGGTATATTAAGAGTAAAAAGAGGTGGTGGATTCTGGAGTGGATTAATGGATTATGCACCAGCTCTATTAGGTGTAGTTGATAAAGGTATGGATTCTTTTGCTAAAGGTAGAAAAGCTTATTATGATACACATTTGGCACAACAATCAAGTGAATTAAATGATATGGAATTTGAAATGGAAAAATTAAAACGTCAACAAGCATTAAATGAAATGAAAAAGCAAATAGGTTCTGGAAATACTATAAATAAAATGTTTGAAGGATATTATGATGTAGCTGATGAAATGCAAGATGCTCTTGATGAAGATGATAGACTACATCCACAACCCGTTGTTCAACCTCCACCACCTCCACAACAACAAGTTGATCGACCTACTCAACCTCGACCTCCTCAACATTCGCAACCTCCTCAACCTTATAAACCTATGCCTCGTGATGAACAAAGTTATCCTTATAAGATTTATGGTTTCCCTCAAAATGATAAAGAAAAAGTCGATAGAAAATGGAAAGAAGATGAAAGGGATAAACGAATAGCTGCAAGAAGAGCTAAACGTAGAGGTTATGGTGGTCGAGTTAAATTAAGTAAAGCAGAATTCTTAGAACGAATGAGAAGAGGAAAAGAAGCTAAAAAGAAAAGAGGTGGTGATTTGAATCCATTAGTATCATTTTATACAGATTTTATAATACCTGCAGGAGTGGCACGAAAAAAACGTAAAATACAAGAGGCTGATTTAAAACAATTACAAATTATAAAACAGAAAATAGATAATAATGAAACATTAAATACAGGTGACGAATTGTTCTGGAAAAAAAAGAAGTATATGTTATCAAAAAACTCAGGGGAGGGGATCTGGTAAAGAGTAAAGATGAAAAACTTATTCAAAATTCAATGAATTGCGATAATCCTATTATATCTGATAAAACTCGTCATGTTACTCCTAGATCCCCTGATAATTTTAAACAAACTCTATCTCAATATTGTAATATACCCAATTCTTTAATATCTCAATTATATAATTATGCTTATTTAAATAAACCTACTTCTTCTGTTGCTTGTGATCGTGCTGAAAATGTTATGAAACAATTAAATAAAATGAATTCTCAATCTTATAATTATTATAATAGTTATGATGATTTTGAACAAAATATAGATCAAGATCAAACTAAATTTAATATTATCTTTCATTAATGTCCTAGTGATCCTTATAATGGTCATTTTGAAGCTGTTATTTATAATGGTAATAAAAATATAGAACACTATTCATCATTAGGAAATAAACCTACTTTTTCAAAATCATTTATTCAAAATCATAATATTCAATATAATCCTATTCAACACCAAAAAACTACAAGTAATGCAAATGGTTGCTTTTATTATTCTTTACTTTATTTACTTTCTAATGGAAATCTTATGCCTTGTTAAAACCTTCTAGAACATTCTAGAACATTCATTTTGAACTGGCTCTATTTGTAGAATCTTTAATTTATTATATTAGTGTTTTATATAATTAATTTGTTTTGTTTAATCATTGGTTAATTTAAATAATGAACAAGAAATATCTTAGTTATTCTTATTTTTGTCGTGTGATGAAGAATCTAAAAGAAGAAGGAATTAAATCCAAAAAGAATGAAATAGCGAATCTATTAGAACAATTTTTAAATAATAATAACAACAAGAATCTTAGTGATTTGCAATTGAGTTACTGTAGAAACATGTTACTTTATATAGATGATCCTGTGATTCATCAACGTCTTGAAATGCTATTGGATAAACAATATATGAAGAATGAGAATCAATATCAAGAGGATAAGAATCTTATTCAACCCAATAATATGTTTATGCCAACTATGAAAAGTAATCAACAACAAAATCAATATCAAAATAATAATAATAATAATCTATCTTTCTTACCTTTTAATTAATTTTTATATCCTTTTATTACTAGTTGTTTAGTTATATTCAAAATTAAAGCAAAACAAACATGAAAACATAAAATTATTCAATTAATTTTTTAAATAAATTATTATTTTCTAAAGATACATAAGAATTAATATGTGTATAATCATTATGACATAAAGCAGAAGCAGAATTTTCTATATCTTGAAATGTATTGGTTGTAGTTGTAGCATATAATTTTCTTAATGCATTAATGGTCAATTTTGGATGGATTTGTTTTAAATGCTTATTCACAAACCAATCAAATGCTTTAGTAGTAAATCCAGTTCTTACAGAAGATTCAAATATAAATTTACGATTTGGATTTCTTTTTAAGAGTAATTCTAGATCTTCAATCAATTCTTTTGGTGCATCTAATTGAATTGTAGAGTATTTACCAGCAGTTTTATAATCATTTAATAGAATAGAACCAGTATGTTTCTCTTTATCATAAACAATATAATTCTTATGAATAGCTGGATCAATAGTATCTTCTGGTGATAGAATGAATAATTGAGCATAATCAGCACGAGCAGGAGGAAGATAGGAGTAAAAATCTAATATTAATCGTAATGGGTTATAATTTTCTAATTTATCGTGATATTCATGTAAATATGGAGTCGTAATACCATCTTTAATAAGATCTTGAATTAAAGTACGTTTCTTATTATCCAGATATTTTTCATACATTGAATTGATAATCACATAAAATTCACACCATTTATTTAAAATACCTTCTTTATTTAATGAAGAAACATTACGTATAATAAATAAAATCAATTCACATAACGATTTCATTGGACTAATTTTGATTTTACGTTCATTTACCATATAATCCATGAATGAATAAGGATTCTTTAAGAATTCTGAGAACTTTTTAAATGGTAATGGGAAAATATATAAATTGAAATAATTGGTTAAACGTTTTTTCCAAATATCAGAATAATTTGAATTCTGTATAACCAAAAGATACTTGTCATAATTTGTATTTTTCATTGATTTTCTCAAGTAGAATCTCTAAAACTTCTATTTTCAAAAGAATAATACATAAGAAAATCAAAATAAAATATCTAAGATTCTCATGTTCTAGAATGTTCTAGAAGTTTCGAGAATGTTCTAGAATATTCTAGAAAATTGATATACATCCCGCCACCTAAAACCACTGGAACACAATTAGTTTCCCCAGTTTCCCTATTATAATTGTGTTTTTGTGTTCCAAAATCCCTCATTTTTACATTTTTAAGCAATTTGATTGGACAATTCACGATGACGCATCCTATTTCCATAACGGTCACCCTTGTTTCCAAAAGTCTCTCGTTATAATCGTGGTGGTGGGTACATCTTTTTACAAGACCACACCACCACCAGCTTTTCTTTCACCCACTATAAATACATACCTTGATCACTTTACTCTTTTTATATAAATTTTTTTATGATTATCATGACTTTTTATATTATTTATTGATCACTATACATACATTTTTATTTTTATATATTCCCGTGATTATTTCTATTATTTCTTTTTAGATAGAACCATCCATTTCATCTTTTCTCTATATAAAGGGAGGGTCGGGGTGTGTGTTTATTTAGCACATTCTGTGCTTCTTTTCGTATTTCTTTCTGTATTCCCGTGATTATTTTACTCACTTTACCAACGATGGAGCCATTTCCCATGAATATTTCCTGTAAAGGGGAGGGTGTGAGTGTGTATTTTATTTCTTTTATGATTACTATGAGTTTCTCCTTGATCACTTTACGTTTCACGTTGGAATCGGAACACAAATAAATTAAAAATAAATAAACATGGGGAAAAATAAATACACACACACACTACCCTACACTCCCATGGTTATTTTACTTCAGAAATGTTATTAATTCTTCCGTCGAGAACAAAAAGGGGGGATGACTTCCCCGCTTATGGCTGCGCGCGTCGCGCAGACTCTATGCGGGGTTTGCATACCCCCTTCTGCAGTTCGAAGAACGGAAGAATTAATAGAATGTGTAAAGTCTCTTTAAAAGTTATATTTTTGAGTTATTTGTGTTTAAAATCATTATTAGAGACGACTGTAGAAATATTAACTTTTTAAATAATGTTTTAGTTGTCAAAGTGACAATGAATGTTGACTTTGTTATACTTAAAACTTCAAAATTCTTTTAAAAAGTATTAAAATGAGTTAAAATTATTATATTATGCTTATTTAAAGGAATTTTATGAATTAAAAATACTTCAAAGTTCTTCACATTGTTACTCATTTCTAAAATTATTGACTTTAAAACTCAAAAAAAGCTTTAAACAGTTGTTTAATCATTACTAAATACAAAATATATTTAAAAAATTTTTTTTGTGATGAATATAACTCAAAATATCGTTTTTAATTAAAAGATAATTTTTATTTGTTTTCATTTCTTATTTAAAAAGTCTAAAATACTCTTATATCAGGAATTGAACCTGATTACAATTATAAAATAATTGTAACTCTCCATGTAGAGTATAAGAAATAAATAATAAATGATTAATAATAAATAATAATAAATAATAATAAATAAATAATAAATAATTAATAATAAATAAATAATTAACAATAAATAATAAACAATAAAAAATAAACAATATATAAAAATAATGAAGGATACTAAAAAACTAAACACACATATTTTCATGCAGCCGCGGTCCGGGGCCGTTAGGCACTGGACCTGCGGCGTGACCCTAGTATATAGAATATGAATAGATATAGGAAAAATAAGAAAACAATAAAAAATGAAAATGGAAAAATAAGTGTTTTTATAAAAATGAAAAATATTGGATAAAATAAAAATAATCCAATAATTTTGGTTAAAATTTTGTGCGAAAATGGTTTTTTGCGTTTTTTAGCCAGAAATTTAGAGTTTTCGAAAAATTTCTTTAACAGTCATTTTCAGAATTGTGTTCCGGTTTTTATGATGTTTTTTTTATTTTATAAAAGTTAATAACAAAGTCAATAATATACAAAGTGTGTGAGACACCGTACTTTTGGGCTGCTAAATTAGGGATATTAATTTGTCATTTTCATGTTATTTATAACCATTCATTTTTATTAATACAAAGATTCCTATTAAAACATAAAATTAGAATTTATAGAGAAAATGTTAATTTTTTCATGAATATATATGTCATTTTCATGTTATTTATTACCATTCATTTAAAAACGAAATTTATCTACTAAAAATGAATGAGATAATTGACTCAGGACGCTCTAAATTGTAAAACTTGACTCAGGACAGTGGTCTTCGGCTCATTCTACGAGTGGGGACTTTAAAAATGTTTAAAAATAATACTGGGGAAAACTCTATGTTTATTTTTTATTGACTCTTGAAGGGTATAGATGTATTGATGTATATATGCTATATAAATAACTTTAATATGTATATATAGTATAGTATATATAGGAAAAGTGATAAGAATGGTATAAGACGGCATTAACATGGTAAGATGGTTATGATATGTTATTCTATGGAGTTATGACGTGGTCTGATGGCTTTGGATTATGCTTTTATTGTAGTGGTGATAATAAGATAGGTATATACTGAATTATGTAATTATGATCATTAACTATAAAATGTTTCTATAGGTCTCTTCCTTATTACAGTCACTTCGAAATGATATACTCTATCATTATATAGGATAGGAAATGAGAATAGTTATATTCATAAAAGAATGGGCATCATTATGGGTGTTTATGGTTAGCTGACTAATAAGGTTTTCATAATCAATTAGAATGACACTTTCGATGATAGTGGATCTATTAAAGAATTATATATATATATTATTAATAAATGGAATGGATTAGGTGGTGTTATGGGCTGTATCTGCTTTATCTTGCTAATTATGCTAGTATGTGTAATTGTGGTTATTTAGGATTATAGAATAGTCATATTGGTAATAGTTTATTAGAATTGATCTGGTCAGCATACTACTGGATTCTATGCTATTTGATTGTTATTATACTATTAGAACTCCATTATGATATTACTATATACGTTTAATAGATTAGGTCTTTAAAAATATGAATATATATGTTGTTTTGTTTCGAATTAATATGTGTAAATAATATAATATACAACAATAATATAACGATACTTAATAGAGTATACTAATAGAAAAATATATATATAAAGTTTTCAGTTATAGAAATAAACACAGAAGAAACTAGGAATATATAAGAAAGAAGATTTTTAAAACTAAAGAATAAAAAGTTTCTAATAATAATAATAATAACTAACTTATAATAACTAACTTTATAGAAATTAAAATGAATAAATATAAAATATGAATAATAGCATATTAATAATATATTACGTTTCAATATAGAATGATATTGAGTAACAATTGTTGTTAAAAAATATATCTAAGTATAAAGTACAATATATACTTTAAATAATATACATAGAATCAATATTAATAGTATATATATATATAAGAGAAATCACTTCTATAACAATATATAATGGATATATATGAACCACAAAGTTGTAAAATACTCAGAATAATAATATGAGTAATGAAGAAAGAAGTATAAGGAGACTCTATATATATATCAAGTAGATAATAATAATATACATTATTTATATTGTATATAATTATGTATATATAATATATATATATTATATATATATATATAATATATATAAGTATATACGTTAATAATAGCTATCATCTAAATAACAAATAATTACTATTATATATATCAAGTATATAATAAATGTTCATAGTATTTGAAATCAAATTAAAATATAAATAAATCAATACTATAGACATAACATAATAGAATATATGTAATTAAATTATTATATGTATACAATTAATACTCATGACATTATATATAATATAAATACATACATAAATAGATAAACCAAAAGCATTATAGATATAATTGAAGTACAAAACATATTATATAGATTTCTTTAAGTAGTATAATTTTGCCTATATAAAAATATCAAAGTAACATATATAAATATATTTCATAAACTATATATAATATATAAAGTAGAATATACAATGTATATATTAAATATAAAAGTTATAGTAAAATAGAAAAAGAATATAAAATAGTATATATAGTATATATATACTATTATATATATTCTATGTTGTATATACCTAAGTAGTAGACTGATGTATCATGATAATAATGAATAATTGATAACCTATAAAACATGAAAAAGAGAAATATATATAGTATACCTTTCTGTTATAATATATATTGTGTAGATAGATGAATAAAGTAGTATATTATAGAGTGCATGAATTGATTCTCTTTTCTAATCAACTTGTACATATATAATAATCCAGAAAGGTTAAAAGAAGTATAAGTATATTAGATATCTTATCAACGAAGGATAAACTATATAATACTCAGATCTGATATTTATATATTATTCATTCTATAAAAAGATAAAATTAGATATATATTAATATATGAAATTAAAATAAAAGTTATAAATAATCAATAATATATAATATAAAAAATATATAATATATTAAGGTAATAATTCTTATATACTATATGTATATTATTTATGTATTCTATAGTTAACAACTATGTAGACATATACTAAATAAACACTCATGTTATCTAAACCAGACATAGCATATATTCCATGTTGATCCTTGATATACTATATAATGATATTACTATCCATATTTTTTATATCAATATCAGTATAGATATAATATATATATATATTTTAGTATGTATAACATATATACTTTCAATATAATCCATGATACTGCTACTATATATTATATACTATATATTAAATTAAATTATATTTATATTATTCAAATATATTAATAAATAAAGTTAATATTTATATACCTTCAAATGATACTTTTTGTTATTATTTAGAATAAGAATTGAGTTACTATTTGAATCAGGAAGGAAGCCATTATAATTAATCTAATAGTGAAATAATTATATAAATATCTGAGTAGAGTGGATGAATACTAGAAAGATATATTTGATTATATCTATATATAGATAAGATATTAAAAACATAAATAATAACAGTTTAATAGATAAAAAGTTAATAATTTATATAATATAGTGATTATATACAACAGATTCATGTTAAATAGAATCATTACATATCTGCTTATCATCTCCAGTAACTATATAAGTATATTGTTTAGGATCTATATAATAATTAAATAAATAATATAATTATATAATGGAATTCTTAAAGTAACAAGCTTATATAAACTAATATGGAAGAATAATGACATCAATAATTCATATATACAATAGAGAGAGTTAAAAGAAGACCTTAAATAGTAGTAGGAAACAACACTAATGCATAATATATATAATCATCTAAGTTTATTTCATTAATACTATATATATAATAGTATATACTTAATAAAGATAAAGTACCATATATATACTTATATATATATATTTAACAAATATTAGAAGAATAAATACTGTACATATCTATTATGTTATATATAGAATATATGTTTATATATATATTTATACTTGAATAACCCATTTTTAAATATAAACCTATCTTTAAGAATATAGTTAACGTATTCTATACCTATATAATGATATGTAATATATATATATATATAATTATATGAAAAATAATTATAAAAAGAAAAATAAATATATATTGAACTATACAAATAATAATATAGAACATAAACAACAGAATAGAATAGAATAGTATACATAAATATAAGCTTCTCAATATAAATAGGAACAGAAGGAGTGACTAGGAACTACACATATTTTATTGAGTACCTTAAGATAGTTCTACTTATTCTGTATATATAAGAAACGTTAAAGAAGTATATATAATATTTGTATATATATTAATAGATGAAATATGAAAATCTATAATATCTACATATAAAAAGATAAGAAAAACTATAGGTATAGGAATAGTAGTCATATATATACATCTATAGGTAATAAAAAAAATTGAAGATCTTTCATAATACCTAATAACTAAGAGATTACATTCAATTTGAACTATATGTATAATACATGATATATAAATAAGAAATATAAAATTAAAATAGAATCGATAACATTATAAATAATTCAAAGAACTTATTAAAAAAATTTATATACATAACTATTAACACTGGTGATAATATAAATAGAAGAAAGGAGGTCATTTGTACTATAAAGAAACAACTATATACATATATATAAATATATTTATATTTACATTTATATACAAAAGTTATATAAAACTAATGTGTACCAAATATATTATGTTTTATAATGATTCTTTGAATAGAATAATAGATACCAAATAAATACCACTTCAGCTAGTACTGTTTCTTCGGAGAGCTTTTCTAAATATATATAGATAGATATGAATCATAAAATAATAGATAATTTATTATATATAGAAAAGTAATCTAAAATATCTATAGAATAATTATTACTTTATATAATACCTGACTAATCATAAATGTTTTTATATAAATAGATTATAAGTATTCTTAACCAACAAACAGGATAGAAATATCAATACTTGTATAATAAAACCTATATATATGCTTTAATATAGATATAAATATCTATAAACTTAAATATAAATATATCTATAAACATTAATATTCGTATATATCTATATATATATTAGTATATCTATATATATAATGTATCATATACTATAAATATATACTTTAATATATCTATACCTAGACTTCATTATATCTATATATATTCATTTTAGTATATCTATATCTAATATTTACTTTATTAGATCTATCTTTATAGATACTTTATATATAACAATTCTTTTTGTATCTCTCTCTCTCTCTATATATATATATATATATATATATATATTAATACTATTTTATATATATATACTTTATTATATTTATATTTATATACATTTCACTATCTCATATCATATATACTTTAATATAGCTATATATATAAACTAATATATATATCAATATACACTTTATTATATCTATTTATATATACATTAATATAACTATATAATACACGTTAATATAAATAAATATATATACTTTAATATAAGGATAACAATAATCTAATTTAATACATTAATATTTTATCATCATCTATGTATATATATTCTAGAATAATTACTATATGTATTCTAATATATATATATACATTAATATAAATATATATACTTTTATATAAGTAAACCTATATATCATTTTACAGTATCTATTTATACATATAGTTTAATATAACCTTATCCATATATATTTTAATATATCTATATATAAATATCCTTTACTACATATATAATTTATTATATCTATATATATACATTAATATTAATTTATATTTATATACTTTAACAGAACTATTCTTATATGCACTTTAATATAACTATATGCATATATATTTATCTAGATATGTATACTTTACTGTATAATATAACTATATATATATATTAATATACTATATACATTAATATAAATAAACATTTTCATAGCTATATACGTATATATATATAAATATATATATATATACTTGAATATCACTTTCTCTACACCTAATAGTTTTGAATTTGACTCAATCTATATATATATACTTTAGTACAGCTATATATTTATACTTTGATTTATCTATAAATGATATATTTAAATATAGCTATATAAAAAAAATAAATATAAATATATACTTCAATATATCTAGAATAACTATGAAATGAATTAAATTTCTAATTATCTAATCTATTATCTTCCAAGTAATAAGAGAGTATATAATTAATGTAAGAAGTATTGTGTTTCTAAAAAAATAAAAGATAAAAACATATTTATATATAAAATAATATATATACAATAAAATAATAGAAAAACATTCTAAAACCTAAATAGAAAGTAAAATATGACTAAAGAAGAATATATATACTTAATATATTGCAATTCATTCTTATTAAAAGATAGAAGAATGATAAATAACTAACATATGAAGAATACTATAGAAAAAATAAAATAAAATATAATATTTAAATAAAATAATAGTTAAAGAACAAAATACTTAAAATTAATCATTTAACATATAATATATATATACTTGTTAATAGAATCCATTTGTTTACTAATTCTAACCTCTATAACACCACTTGACCCAATAATAGTTTGTAATTAGCCAATTGACTAAGAAAGTCTTTTACTCCATATATATTAACAATTTTTTCTCTTCTATATAATATAAATATAGTGATGATTAGAAATAAATAACAAAATACCTTTAAAGACCAAAGTTAATCTGGAATCTGTTTTCGTCAATGATATTAAGATCTGGAAAGCACTGATTCTTTCAAATGAGCCCATCTTAAGTTTGCAAGAATCATTGAAAGCTCTATATAAATAAATTATTTTACAACATCAACGGAGATTTGTTATGAAATATACCTTTGATAGATTTTATCAATGATGGAGACACTGCTAAATAAAAAATAGAATAAATATAGAATAAAAGTAAATAAATAATGACTTACAAGGGCAATTTACTTTTTATGGATAATAATTATTTATTTTGAAAAAATAGTATAATAGAGTTATTTCATTTTGATAACTCTCTCACTCAAGTACACAGATTTCAAGAACAATCCTAACCATTCATGAATGAATTTTGTAAAACTATAATAGAATAAAATATTCAACTATATTTATATACCTAACAACATACCCTTTCAGAATTCATCAATCATAAGCCACTTCAACAGCATTATGATTTTTGGCAATGTATTTATTTCTATTCTATCTCTATCGTTTGACATTAACTGGAGATGTCCATAACCCTCAATATACTACTTTTCCATAAATCTCAACTTTTTAAGTAAATTCGTGAGAATGTTTGTAACTAAAGACAATTAAATACAATAAACAAATAAAATATACTATAAATGAGTAGACACATTCAATCAATAATATATTAAGGCTTTTAAAGCACTTTGGGACGACTATTAAATCAAATACAAAATATGAAGTGAAAATATTTTAATTTTTGGCTTATTTTTTTTGAAATTTAAGAATTAAATAAAATATACTATAGTAATTAAACTATTATGTTAATATTATAATAAAAATTAATTAAATATTCTACTATGTTTATTTAGAATAGATAATACCTTTTAGGTCATACTGTCCTTCTTAATTTGTTGATATTGGCTTTCCAAAACACAATTGGCTTCTCTTGTATATTTTATTCTCTTTATTATTGCTATATAGTCTACTGTACATCTACTATAGGACAAAACAAACCATTAACATATTCAGTATTCAACATATTCTTAACAAATCATTTACATGTTGACAACTACTCACTTAAAACTACTCTCCAATGGATTTGATCAATGAATAATTACTTTTCAAACTCGTCTAGTCCATGTTTATGAAATAGTTACACATTTGGTTAATTCATTGTAACTCAAATGTTTCCAAATACTAGATTCTATTTGTTAAGAGTCTTAGAACTTCTATTACGTTGTGTTCAAAGTATATATAATTCTTTTGCTTTGTTTTTATCTATAATCTGATTGTAATTTGTTTTTTAAGTTGTTATTTTTTATATATTATATTGTATTTTGTCTATAGTATGAGATAAAACGTTTATTGTTCACTGGTGTCTTATTTATAGTATATATATATTATTATTATTTGTTAAATATTTTATATTTAATATACTTACTATATATAGTTCTTAACTCATACTAAAAAAGACTAATTATGGATGGTATCATATTAGATTATGATAGAAAACATTTGAGATAAGATATTGATGGTTTTCTGTATCGTTCAAGCTTATATATATAATCTTATTTTGTAAAGAAATATTTAATAAGGATTTATTCTTTTGTGTATATATATATATATATATATATATATATATATATATATATATATATATATGCTCGTTTATTGTTATATAGTATTGAACGTTATTGTTTATTGATATATAGAAAGACAGATTTAAGAATGATGAACTTAACAAGAATAGAACAATGGGTTATGTATATATATATATATATGGAAGTATGTTTATATTATTTTGAATATAATTATTGATTAAATAAAAAGTGTTTATATATATATATATATATTATATATGAGTATTATAAAAATAGATTTAAATAAGATATATATGAATAATACTTTGATAATTAGTTAAATTATATAAATATATTTGTTTATAGTATTAGAGATAATATGGAAAATAATATTGATAAATGATTAATCAAAACGAGTCATTTTAACCTGGTCTTCAAGTGGTATGGCACGTTTCACATGAGCAACCTTTTTATACTTCTTATTCATAGCCTCTTCTGCCTTTCTCTTTCTTCTAATAGTGGCAGGCTTACCTTTTGACTGTAGAGCATAAAGAGGCTTCAGAATCTTAGAACATGGCGTTTGTGACAATATCTCGTTATCAATGACACTATATAGTATTAGCTAATAGTATATATAATATGTTTATTATATTTATATATATATATATCATAAATGATATAAATGATATAAATGATATAGATAATATAGATGATATATAGATAGTATATATAGTGATATATAGAAGGAATATGTAGTATATATAGATAATATAGATAATATAGATAATATAGATAATATAGATAATATGGATAATATAGATAATATGGATAATATAGATAATATAGATAATATAGATAATATAGATAATATAGATAATATAGATAATATAGATAATATAGATAATATAGATAATATAGATAATATAGATAATATAGATAATATAGATAATATAGATAATATAGATAATATAGATAATATAGATAATATAGATAATATAGATAATATAGATAATATAGATAATATAGATAATATAGATAATATAGATAATATAGATAATATAGATGGTATATAGTGATAATATATAGTATATATAGGTGCTACAGACGATATATAGATAATATAGATAATGAATATATAGTATATATAAATGATATAAGATTATATAGATAATATAATATAATATATAGATGATATAGATACTATATAGATGATATAAAAATATATATAGAAAGAATAGATAGTATTTATAGATACTATATAGAGGAATATATAGTATATATATAGTATATATATATGATATATAGAATGAATATATAGTATATATAGTATATATAGAATGAATATATAGAAGGAATATATAGTATATATAGAAGGAATATATAGATAATATATAGAAGGAATATATAGTATATATAGAAGGAATATATAGTATATATAGATGATATATAGAAGGAATATATAGTATATATAGTGATATATAGAAGGAATATGTAGTATATATAGATTATATAGATAATATATAGAAGGAATATATATGATATATAGTATATATAGATAATATATAGAAGGAATATATAGATAATATATAGAAGGAATATGTAGTATATATAGTGATATATAGAAGGAATATGTAGTATATATAGATAATATAGATAATATAGTATATATAGATAATCTAGATAATATAGATAATATAGATGATATAGATGATATAGATGATATAGATATTATAGATAATATAGATAATATAGATGATAATACATAGAAGGAATAGATAGTATATATAGATGAAATAGATATTATTATAGATTATATAGATTATATAGATTATATAGATGATAAATAGAAGGAAAAGATTATAAATATATAGATAATATATAAATGATATATAGATTACTTATGGAAGAAATAGATGATATATAGATATTATATGGATTCAATATAGAAGGAACAGATTATATATGGAATGAATAGATAAATGAAGGAATAGACGGTATATAGGTAATATATATAGTATATAGATAACATATGGATGGTATATATATGATATATAGTAATATATACATAATATATAGGAATAGATAATATAATGAAGAAATATATTATCTATAAAATGAATAAATAATATATAGATAATATATAGATGGTATATAGATGTATATGGATATATTGAAATATCGATAATTAATATAAGGAATAGATGAAATATATAAATAATAGATAGAAAGAATAGATGATATATATAGTATATAGATATACATATATGATATATATATAATATATATAATAATATATAGATGATATATAGATAATGGATAGAAGGAATAGATGATGTATATAGTATATAGATAATACATAAATGATATATATATATATATAATATATATAATAATATAATATTATAAATGATATATAGATAATGGATAGAAGGAATAGATGATATATATATAGTATATAGATAATACATAAATGATATATATATATATAATATATATAATAATATAATATTATAAATGATATATAGATAATAGATACAAGTAATAGATAATATATATAGAAGGAATAGATGATACATAGATGATATATAGAAGGAATAGATTGTAAATAGAATGAATACATGATATATAGATAATATATAATTGGTATATATATGATATATAGATAATATATAGATAATATATAGATAATATATAGATGATATAAAGATGATATATATAGATACTATATATGTGATATATATAGAAGGAATAGATGGTATAAAGATAATATATAGAAGGAATAGATAATACATAGAAGGAATATATGATATATAAATGATATATAGATAATATATAGATAATATATAGAATGAATATATGATATATAAATGATATATAGATTATATATAAAAAATATATAGATAACATATATATAATATATAGATATTATGTATATAATGTATATAGAATGAATAGATGATATATATATGATATGTAAATGATATATAAATGGTTATAGGTAATATATATATGACATATAGATAATATATATATAATAATAGATATTATGCATATGATGTATATAGGATGAATCGAAGGTATATAGATAATACATAGAAAGAATAGATCATATATAGATGATATATAGTAATATATAGTAATATATAGATATAAATGGTATATATATAGATAATATATATATGATATATATAGATATTATATATGTGATATATATAGAAGGAATAGATGGTATAAAGATAATATATAGAAGGAATAGATAATACATAGAAGGAATATATGATATATATATGATATATAAATGGTATATATATATAATGTATATATAAATTTTATTATATATTATATATATATATGTAAAATGATATAAGGATATATATAAAGATGTAGATGAGTTATATATTGATGTAAATGGTCTTTAGATTCATCTGTGATATAATGTTATATATATATACTATATATATTCTATATTAGTACTATATATAGTATATATAGAATATATATACTATATTATAATACTTATATAGAATATATATGTTATATAGAATATATAAATAGTACTTATATATAATATATATATATATAATATATAGTATATATATAACCAATATACATAAAGATATGTATAACTTGTATTATAAAGATGCTTAATTATTATAACTACGAAGAGATATTATTTTTTTATGTAAAACCGTTCTATATACTAGTTATATATATCTTTATGTATATAGATTATATCTATACTATATATACTATATATCATATATATATGTTCCATATAAGTACTATATATACTCTATATAATATATATATTCTATATAAGTATTATAATATACTATATATAGATGTATATATTATATATAGTACTAATATAGAATATATATAGTATATATATAAAATTATGTCACAAATACATTCAAAGACCATATACATCAATATATAACTCATCTACATCTTTATATATATCCTTATATCATTTTACATATATATATATAATATATATCATATATATACCTGTAATGACAAGAGCTACACTACTGAGACCCATGAAAGTACCATCAAGAAAAGATACTGATGGAGATAAAGTTAATAGACTTATGTTACCTACTATCATGGTATAATATGATAACAAACAAAGATCCTTAGGTATACTTTGACTATTCAAAGCTATTTCATTATTGGTTTTCTATTTACCAAATAATGTGAAGAATACTTAATATTTTATATTCATTTTATTAACTACTTCTATTATTAAAACGATATAACTATATGAATTTTCATTAAGTATAATATTAGTAACAGCATAATGAATATTGTTGTAGTTAATTTTAGGAAATCTCTCTCTTATCCTCTTCTTAGCTTAACCTATAGATATGGTCTTAAATTCTGAATGACTCTTTAATAATTCAGAACAAATGTATCATTTAATGGATCAGAGCGTCAGTTTATATTCTGTTTTTATAAAGACTATATTAATTGTATAAGTAGATTGATCCAATAATGATTGACATTTATTTATGTCAACAGTATATACAATTTTTGTATTTATTAATAAAGCTTGAATCATATCATTTTCCATATATCTCTTCACAAATATCGTTTTTCTCTTCATCTATATAATCTTCATGTTGAATATAATTAAAAGAAACTATATTATTATTATCTCTATTATTTAGAGTCTGTAGAAGCTTATCTATATATGATGAATTAGTAATATCAACTGAAGATGTAGACTCTTTAATTTTATTAATTAATTCTTCTTCATCTTTTGCTAAATTATCATCTATATCTTGTTCTATATATACTTCCTCTTCTATGTTAAAAAAGTATTTATTTTAGTAAAACTTTGATTATTCATTTGTTTCATGAATTTTTTTTTCAGATTTTGAGAAGTTTTACATTCTTCTTGTGTTATTGTAATAGAAGTATAATTAGAATTTATACTATCATTAGTATCATTTGTTTGATTATTGATTGAATCTGATATCATATCTTTATAGTAGTCATATGATGATTCTCTTATACTATTATATTTAAATAATTCTATATAATCAGCATCATGTTTTGAATATTTCTATAAAAATCTTATGTTAATAATAATAGTTACTACATTTATTAATTTAATAATATATATAATATATATAATATATATAATATATATAATAATACATAATAATATATAATAATATAAGATATATAAAATAATATATAATAATATATAATAATATATAAAATAATATATAATAATATAAAATTATATATAATAACATACAATAATATATAATAATATAAAATTATATATAATAACATACAATAATATATAATAATATATAATAATATATAATGATATATAATAATACATAGTAATATATAATAATATATATAATAATATATAATAATATAAAATTATATATAATAACATACAATAATATATAATAATATATAATAATATATATAATAATATATATAATAATATATAATAATATATAATAATATATAGTAATATATAATAATATATAATAGTACTTCTATAATAATAATGTATAACAATATATAATAGTATTTCTATAATAATAAATATAATAATAATAACCATTTTATAAAATATATTTATATCTTGAAAATGATAGTATTCCAGGTGATAACCATCATCGTAAAAATTATATTGATAGACGCAATTACATTCTTGAATTAGGCAACGGTATCAAATAGAGGTACCTAACACTCTCTCTATAATAATAATTTGACCATTAACACTCCAGGAGTAGCCAATGAAAATATCCATCTCTTGTCGTGAATGGAACACATCATTAACTCCAAAATGTTCTAAACAAGCAATGTTTGCTAAAATGACATTGATATAGTCATCGTCTTACTTATAAAACCAATTAAAGTCATTTTGAGCTACCCACGACACATAATGAGTAACATACATGGATGGGACTCTTGTAAAAGATGCTTTCGTTAAAGGATTCATTACTCTGGTGTCTTTCGATCGTTTCTAAAGAGTTTATAAATTAGATAAAACGTCCTTACAGTAATCATGTTGGGAATCTGTTTAATAAACTTATAAAAATTCATATTTTGAACTCTGTCAACTATTGCATTATAAATCTCGTCACAAGACTCCATAATACTCGTCAACAACGTCAAATATAGAATAATTAATATAAACAAAGAATTGTGCTTTTTTTTCCCTTAATTATTTTCTCTATAATTTACAACAATAAAAACACTGCCATTTTGTCAAGTTTATCGCGGTAATAATAGTACTGAAAAATAGACTGTCCTGAGTCAAGTTTTACAATTTAGAGCGTCCTGAGTCAATTATCTCTATAAAAAATATGTTATCCCCATAATTATTTTATACACCTAGTCATACTCGGAGACGTTGGGATATCCCCATACCCTACTGTATTGTCTGACTTTTTAACAATTCTACTGTATAGGCTGATTTATCTCGAAAAAAGGCGTTTTTCCACTATCGTCCGACACTTTTCCACAAGAACCTGAGAACGTCTGTATTTAATTCAAGTTTCTACTGAGAATACTCAGGGTTTTTCCCACAAAGACACAGTATTTTTCCTAAATAACTTTGGTTTTTCCTGAAAAGTTTAAAAGAAATCTCCAACGTCTTAAAATTTATAAAATAGCTCTAATATTAAAAATACTATAAATACAAATATGGATATAGCAATATCTTCGCAAGTGAAGTCTTCTGTGGAGCCTATTCGTGTTCCTTCAGGTTTCTCCTTTGAAGCCCTTCAAGCTAAAAATGTTTCTTTATCGCTTCCATCCCTTAAAACAAAATCTACTACTAATAAACCAATTATAATGTCTCTTAATAAATCAAATTTAACTGTATTTAATCTTATTATTTATTAAATATATTTGATTATAATCTTGTTTTTGTTTTTTGTTTTTGTTTTTTCAATATATATTATGTATATGTTTAATATTTGAATTTATTAATAATTATTGATATTTTTATTATAATATATAATATATATATAGACATCTAAACCAATTAGTCTCTCATTTCCCGCATCTACAAAGCGCGCTATTCCTTCTCTTGGATTCAACACAACGAGACCTAAAGTATTCCTATATATATATATATATATATATATATATAATATTCTATTCTATATATAGATTGCTTCTATTTTTATGAAACCTACAAATACTTCTCATTCGAATAGTATATATATATATATGAATATTATAAGATAATCATAATTACTATTTACTATAATATATATATATATATAGATACAAAATCTATTTCTTCAAGTCATCAATCATCTATATCGGAAGAGTCAAATAACCGCGGGAATAAGAGTCAATCAGCTGATGATGATATTGATCCTCTCGATGCATATATGAAGGAAATCAATGTATATAGTATTATTATTTATATTAATATGTATTATTATTAATAATATTTATTGTTAATATAATAATAATAGAATACATTATTAATGTAATGATGTTAATATACTAATAAACATAATAAAATAATAATAACCTAATAATAAAATAATAATAATAATAATAAATATAATAAATATAATAAATATAATAATAATAATAATTAAACTATATATATATAAAGGCTGAAGCAAGTCGTTCTGTTCAGGAAGCGAAAGCGAAGGAAGAAGCAGAATATCAGGAGAAACGTCGAAAGGAGGACGAGGAGGAGAAGGAGAATAAGAAGGAAGAAGAAAAGGAGAATAAAGTTATTACTTATGAAGATATCGTTAAGTCGATGACACATCAAGTTGAATCTACTGAAATGGAAAATACTGATGATGAAGAGAACGAACAATATCTAAAGGAATTCAGAGAAGCACTTAAAAAACAAGTATTTATATATTGTATCAATTATATATTGTTTTTAGCATTATATGTATAGTGTTTATTCTTATATTTATTCTTATATATATATATTATAATTGACATTATCTTATTACGTGTCTATATATATAGAGAGAAGAAGAAGAGAAAAAAATTCAAGATGAAAAATTAAAACAAAAGATTCAGTCGGATTTAGGCTTTGCTGAAAAAGTATGAATTGAACTATTTTGTTCTTTTAATTATTAAAGTTGATATATATATATATTTATTATTTGTAATTAATATATATCTTTTTTATGTTTGTCCTCTCTTTCTATAATTTTTATGATCTATCTATATAGGATGACGACGTTATCGTCGATGAAATCGAAGGCATTGAGCCAACTGCACTGGATCTATTTCAAAAGAAAATGCAGAAAAAAGTTATTACTCCTGTAGATCATTCTCAAATGCATTATATTTCTATTCGAAAGGATTTTTTTATTATTCCCCCTGCTGTTAAGAATATGAATAAAGTATATATATATTCATATATATATTCATAATATATAATAATTTTTCTATATATAAATTAATAGTATTATATCTCAATATATATATTAATATTATTATTTCTTTATATATATATATATATATATATATATATATATATATATATATATATATATATATATATATATATATATATATATATATATATAATATATATATAGGAGGAAATAGATAATGTTCGTGAATCATGGAAGATGAAAATTCGTGGAAAAGATTATCCACCTCCAATTTTCAGCTGGGTTCAGACAGGCTTAAATGAGAAGATGCTATTCTTAATTAATAAATATAAATATGAAAAACCATTCCCTATTCAATCACAAGCTATTCCCACGATTATGACGGGTCGTGATGTTATTGCTGTTGCCCGTACTGGCTCTGGAAAGACACTTGCTTATTTATTACCTATGTTTAGACATATATTAGATCAACCAAAACTTATGGTATATATATATATATAGTTGTTATTATGTTTATGATTATTATTATGATTATTTCTATTAATAAACTTCTTTTTATATTTTTATCTAATTATTTATTTATTATATATTATCATCTATTATAATCATTATTAGAATAAACTTTTTTATAAACAAATGTTATTGTTATTTATTCCATTGATATAACTCTATTATGCTATTGAATTGTGTTTTAGGAAGGTGAGGGACCTATTGCTATTATCATGGCACCTGCACGTGAGCTAGTAACACAAATCGCAAAAGAAGCCAATAAGTTTGCTAAGCTGTTGAATCTACGTGTGACGAGTGTGTACGGAGGAAGTGTCGTCAGCGAACAGATTAATGCCATGAAACGAGGAACTGATATTGTTGTTTGTACACCTGGTATATATATATATTTAATTGTTTAACAAATATTATTTTTCTTATATATGTATATATTTTTATTATTAATATTCTATCACTATTTTTTTAAATTTTTTTTTGTGTTTATCATTTCTATTTTTTTTTTGTTTTATAATTTCTGTTTCTATCTATTTCTTTCTATCTCTTTCTATCTCTTTCTCTATTTATCTATCTTCTTCTCTATCTAGGCCGTATGATAGATATCTTATGCATGAACAGTGGTCGATTATTATCCTTAAGTCGTGTCTCCTTTGTTGTTCTTGATGAAGCAGACAGAATGCTAGATATGGGATTCGAACCACAAGTATATATATATAATATTATTATTATTTATTACTTTTGAAAGAGAATAAATATATATTGAATATACAACATATTCTATTAAAATTTATTAAATACTATATATATAATATATATATATACTATCTAGACTATTAAGTATATGTTTTCGATTTATATTCTATATATATATCCTATTTAAATATAAAGTATATATTCTCTATAAACATTATATATATAGATATCGATGATATTAAATAATATTCGTCCTGATCGTCAATTAGTTATGTTTAGTGCTACATTCCCCACTCATGTTGAAAAGATGGCTATAGACATGTTAAAGAAGCCTATAATGATTATGATAGGAGGGCGGGCAGAAGTGGCGGGAGAAGTAGATCAGTATGTAGAAGTCATAAGAAAAGAAAATAAATGGTTACGATTATTACAATTATTAGGAACTTGGAATACAAAGGGGCTTATATTAATATTTGTAGATACACAACAAAAAGCGGATCAAGTATATACTTATTATTATTATTTTATTATATATTATTATTATTATTATAGAGATTCGTTATTTTTTAACATTCTATATATATGTATATCAATTATATTAATTATTATATATTATTTATATTGATTCTATACATAGTTATCATGTGATTTAAAACGTAATGGTTATTTTACCGTTGCCCTTCATGGTGGGATGGACCAATTAGATCGTGATCAGGCTATTAGTGATTTTAAGAATCAAATAAGTACCATTATGGTAGCTACTTCTGTAGCTGGTCGTGGATTAGATGTAAAAAACTTAGTTCTTGTTATTAATTATGATTGTCCTAACCATCTTGAAGATTATGTATATATATTATTATACTTATTATTATTATTATTATATTATTATTATTATTATTATTATTATTATTATTATTATTATTATTATTATTATTATTATTATTATTATTATTATTATTATTATTATTATTATTATTATTATTATTATTATTATTATTATTATTATTATTATTATTATTATTATTATTATTATTATTATTATTATTATTATTATTATTATTATTATTATTATTATTATTATTATTATTATTATTATTATTATTATATATATAAAGGTACATCGTGTTGGCCGTACAGGTCGAGCAGGTGAGATTGGTACGGCGTTCACATTTATTACTCCAGAAGAGGATCGTTATGCGAAAGATCTTGTAACGGCATTAAGAAAGAGTACACTCCCTGTTCCTGAAGAACTTCAAGCATTAGCTGATAACTTTGAAATGAAAGTAAAAGCTGGTGAAGCAAAACGAAGAATTAGTGGATATATCACAAAAGGTTATAAGTTTACAGAAGAAGAGATAGGTGCAAGTGAATTAGACAAGAATATGCAGCGTCGTCAGTTTGAGATCGAAGGAGGTCTTATTACGGAACAACAGGCACTTGATGAAGAAGTATATATATATATATATATATAAGTATTATTTATTTTTATATAAACATATAAATTAATAACAATATATATAAATATATATTATTATATATTGTTATAAATGAATAACAATATATATATAGCAAGAAGAGAATGATATTCGTTCTAAATTACATCTTCAACTCTATAAGCCACAAGATATATCTGCATTTACAGAAATTAATACCTCCCCGAGACCTACTTCTCCTTCCTCCCCTAGAGCGACTTCTCCTTCTTCTTCTCCTCATCCTATTTCTCCTACTACACAAACATCACCCCATCCTACGACAGACTTTGGTTCCCTACCCAAGAGCGTCGTAGAAGCTGCCAAAGCTGCTGAAAGTGTCGGCTTAACTATTGATGCTTCAAGTAAAAAGAGTATATATATATATCTAATATTTTAAAATTACCTCTTTATATACATAATAATATTTGTATTTTTTTATTATTATTATTATATATGTTTTAGTTTGTATTACTATTCATTTTATTGTTCTGTATATATTTATTATTATTACTAGAATCATATTTAATATATATATATATATATATATATAGATGAGGAGTTAACTCCTTTAGAATTGGCTCAAAAACGTGCTGAAGAGTTGAAAAAGACTGGATTTATTGCTGCCGCCAAAGATGCAAATAAGGAAGTTATAAGCGCGGCAATGAAGGCAGTTCAAGCTCTTAATGTATATATATATATATAATAAATATAATAAATATAATAAATATAATAAAAAAAAACACTTAATAATAATAAATAATATATATATATATATAGATGAAAATAAAGAAAGTAGATGGTATTCAGAAGCATATAGTAAATGATAAAGTATTATATCAATGGGATGTTGAAATTAATGATTATCCTCAAAAGGCGCGTCAGCGTATAACCACACGTACGGAGATGGAACGTATCATGGAAGATACACATACTTCATTAACATTACGTGGTACATATATACAACCAGGTAAAGTAGCATTATTGGGACAAGTTAAATTATATTTAGCAGTTGAGGGAGAAAACCCTATATGTGTACAAGAAGGTCGAAATGAAGTTATTCGTATCTTAGAAGAAGTTACTCGAGAAACTGGATTTGATGAACAAGTATATGGAAAATATCAAGTTGCTTAAGAATATATATATATATAATATTATCATTGTTTTCTATTCTATATATTTTTATAAGAAAAAGTTATATTTATCTTTTCTTTTCTTTTATCAATGTCATTTATTGTTATGCAACATGCTTTTAATATATATATAAGTGATAATAACAACTTATTTCCTATTGTGTGCTATCATCAATATTGTTTTGTTTTTATATATCACTACCGTCGTTATTTTTTTTTTCGTAGAAAGGTAGTTTGAAGTTTTAGTAAGGTTTCCCCAATAATGGTTTCGTGAAAACATGGGAATAGGTTTTCGTGATTTTGCCGACAAGGAAAACAGTGAATGAGGATGACACACCCTAAAATGCCGAGAGTTTTACCGAGATATTTGTCCGCCAAAAGTCTAAATATAAGAATTTTTAGCGTTCATTTTTCAGTCATTTTTTAGGGTTATCTTATTCATTTCTAGCTTAATAAACGTTCATATAACAAAACAAACACATATATATAATATAAAACATATAATAAACATATAATAGACAAATAATAATAATAATAATAAACATTTAAATGGAACCAATCAACACTTGTAACACACTCACTATGCATGGCCACCTATATAAAGATGATTATAATAATACAGAACAATAATTAATTATCGTAAATATTTAAATAGCAAAAAATCAAATACTAAAAATTAAAATAATAAAATATATATATATACCTCTTTCTTATTAAATTCAGGCGTAACAATAACATCATAGATACCTCATAACAATAAAACTATATATACATTAAAATATTACACAATTAATAATAGAATAGAAAAATATATACCATTGCAAAATCCAAAACATATTATAATGTCTCATTTGTATTCACATATAATATTCATCTATATATAATAATGATTAGATACATTAATGATAATTAATAATAGTAAAAATAATAAATATATATATACACTAAAAGCTATATAAATATATATGTGGGGTTAGTTAAAATAGGATAAAGACAAGAAATATAGATAAATATATACCATTCAATAAAATAGTCTTTCTGAGTCAAACGAATCCTTGCAATCTATATAAAATAGAAATAAGATATATATAAAATATATAAGTATACAGAAAGCCAACATTAGAGAAGACAAGCAAGGCCAATCGTGCCAATAAACAACGTTATCTTAACTTCAAACGAGTACCATATGAATATCAAGCAGAAGCAAATCAATATCTTTAACTATTGTAAACATTAATAGTTTAAAGATGATTCAATAACATAAATAAAATATATAAAAGCAATGTAGATTAAATAGCAATAAATGAGTATGACAGGAATTCAAAAGATATGGGGCAAATTAATAAAATAAACAAGAATAAACAAGATTCATTTTTGAGATAATTGACTCAGGACGCTCTAAATTGTAAAACTTGACTCAGGACAGTCTATTTTTCAGTAGGCGTAATTCACACTCAGCATAGTAGAAGGTGTTTTCTTTAGAGTATGCATAGTAGACCAGGCCAATAGGCGGGTAGCCTATTGGCCAAACTATGCTGAGCATGAATTTTTTCGTCATACTATGCTGAGCATAAATTATCCCTTTTTCAGTACTATTATTACCGCGATAAACTTGACAAAATGGCAGTGTTTTTATTGTTGTAAATTATAGAGAAAATAATTAAGGGAAAAAAAAGCACAATTCTTTGTTTATATTAATTATTCTATATTTGACGTTGTTGACGAGTATTATGGAGTCTTGTGACGAGATTTATAATGCAATAGTTGACAGAGTTCAAAATATGAATTTTTATAAGTTTATTAAACAGATTCCCAACATGATTACTGTAAGGACGTTTTATCTAATTTATAAACTCTTTAGAAACGATCGAAAGACACCAGAGTAATGAATCCTTTAACGAAAGCATCTTTTACAAGAGTCCCATCCATGTATGTTACTCATTATGTGTCGTGGGTAGCTCAAAATGACTTTAATTGGTTTTATAAGTAAGACGATGACTATATCAATGTCATTTTAGCAAACATTGCTTGTTTAGAACATTTTGGAGTTAATGATGTGTTCCATTCACGACAAGAGATGGATATTTTCATTGGCTACTCCTGGAGTGTTAATGGTCAAATTATTATTATAGAGAGAGTGTTAGGTACCTCTATTTGATACCGTTGCCTAATTCAAGAATGTAATTGCGTCTATCAATATAATTTTTACGATGATGGTTATCACCTGGAATACTATCATTTTCAAGATATAAATATATTTTATAAAATGGTTATTATTATTATATTTATTATTATAGAAATACTATTATATATTGTTATACATTATTATTATAGAAGTACTATTATATATTATTATATATTACTATATATTATTATATATTATTATATATTATTATATATATTATTATATATATTATTATATATTATTATATATTATTGTATGTTATTATATATAATTTTATATTATTATATATTATTATATATATTATTATATATTACTATGTATTATTATATATCATTATATATTATTATATATTATTATATATTATTGTATGTTATTATATATAATTTTATATTATTATATATTATTGTATGTTATTATATATAATTTTATATTATTATATATTATTTTATATATTATTATATATTATTATATATTATTTTATATATCTTATATTATTATATATTATTATGTATTATTATATATATTATATATATTATATATATTATATATATTATTAAATTAATAAATGTAGTAACTATTATTATTAACATAAGATTTTTATAGAAATATTCAAAACATGATGCTGATTATATAGAATTATTTAAATATAATAGTATAAGAGAATCATCATATGACTACTATAAAGATATGATATCAGATTCAATCAATAATCAAACAAATGAGACTAATGATAGTATAAATTCTAATTATACTTCTATTACAATAACACAAGAAGAATGTAAAACTTCTCAAAATCTGAAAAAAAAATTCATGAAACAAATGAATAATCAAAGTTTTACTAAAATAAATACTTTTTTAACATAGAAGAGGAAGTATATATAGAACAAGATATAGATGATAATTTAGCAAAAGATGAAGAAGAATTAATTAATAAAATTAAAGAGTCTACATCTTCAGTTGATATTACTAATTCATCATATATAGATAAGCTTCTACAGACTCTAAATAATAGAGATAATAATAATATAGTTTCTTTTAATTATATTCAACATGAAGATTATATAGATGAAGAGAAAAACGATATTTGTGAAGAGATATATGGAAAATGATATGATTCAAGCTTTATTAATAAATACAAAAATTGTATATACTGTTGACATAAATAAATGTCAATCATTATTGGATCAATCTACTTATACAATTAATATAGTCTTTATAAAAACAGAATATAAACTGACGCTCTGATCCATTAAATGATACATTTGTTCTGAATTATTAAAGAGTCATTCAGAATTTAAGACCATATCTATAGGTTAAGCTAAGAAGAGGATAAGAGAGAGATTTCCTAAAATTAACTACAACAATATTCATTATGCTGTTACTAATATTATACTTAATGAAAATTCATATAGTTATATCGTTTTAATAATAGAAGTAGTTAATAAAATGAATATAAAATATTAAGTATTCTTCACATTATTTGGTAAATAGAAAACCAATAATGAAATAGCTTTGAATAGTCAAAGTATACCTAAGGATCTTTGTTTGTTATCATATTATACCATGATAGTAGGTAACATAAGTCTATTAACTTTATCTCCATCAGTATCTTTTCTTGATGGTACTTTCATGGGTCTCAGTAGTGTAGCTCTTGTCATTACAGGTATATATATGATATATATTATATATATATATGTAAAATGATATAAGGATATATATAAAGATGTAGATGAGTTATATATTGATGTATATGGTCTTTGAATGTATTTGTGACATAATTTTATATATATACTATATATATTCTATATTAGTACTATATATAATATATACATCTATATATAGTATATTATAATACTTATATAGAATATATATATTATATAGAGTATATATAGTACTTATATGGAACATATATATATGATATATAGTATATATAGTATAGATATAATCTATATACATAAAGATATATATAACTAGTATATAGAACGGTTTTACATAAAAAAATAATATCTCTTCGTAGTTATAATAATTAAGCATCTTTATAATACAAGTTATACATATCTTTATGTATATTGGTTATATATATACTATATATTATATATATATATATTATATATAAGTACTATTTATATATTCTATATAACATATATATTCTATATAAGTATTATAATATAGTATATATATTCTATATATACTATATATAGTACTAATATAGAATATATATAGTATATATATATAACATTATATCACAGATGAATCTAAAGACCATTTACATCAATATATAACTCATCTACATCTTTATATATATCCTTATATCATTTTACATATATATATATAATATATAATAAAATTTATATATACATTATATATATATACCATTTATATATCATATATATATCATATATTCCTTCTATGTATTATCTATTCCTTCTATATATTATCTTTATACCATCTATTCCTTCTATATATATCACATATATAATATCTATATATATCATATATATATTATCTATATATATACCATTTATATCTATATATTACTATATATTACTATATATCATCTATATATGATCTATTCTTTCTATGTATTATCTATATACCTTCGATTCATCCTATATACATCATATGCATAATATCTATTATTATATATATATTATCTATATGTCATATATATATTACCTATAACCATTTATATATCATTTACATATCATATATATATCATCTATTCATTCTATATACATTATATACATAATATCTATATATTATATATATGTTATCTATATATTTTTTATATATAATCTATATATCATTTATATATCATATATTCATTCTATATATTATCTATATATTATCTATATATCATTTATATATCATATATTCCTTCTATGTATTATCTATTCCTTCTATATATTATCTTTATACCATCTATTCCTTCTATATATATCACATATATAGTATCTATATATATCATCTTTATATCATCTATATATTATCTATATATTATCTATATATTATCTATATATCATATATATACCAATTATATATTATCTATATATCATGTATTCATTCTATTTACAATCTATTCCTTCTATATATCATCTATGTATCATCTATTCCTTCTATATATATTATCTATTACTTGTATCTATTATCTATATATCATTTATAATATTATATTATTATATATATTATATATATATATATCATTTATGTATTATCTATATACTATATATATATCATCTATTCCTTCTATCCATTATCTATATATCATCTATATATTATTATATATATTATATATATATCATATATGTATATCTATATACTATATATATCATCTATTCTTTCTATCTATTATTTATATATTTCATCTATTCCTTATATTAATTATCGATATTTCAATATATCCATATACATCTATATACCATCTATATATTATCTATATATTATTTATTCATTTTATAGATAATATATTTCTTCATTATATTATCTATTCCTATATATTATGTATATATTACTATATATCATATATATACCATCCATATGTTATCTATATACTATATATATTACCTATATACCGTCTATTCCTTCATTTATCTATTCATTCCATATATAATCTGTTCCTTCTATATTGAATCCATATAATATCTATATATCATCTATTTCTTCCATAAGTAATCTATATATCATTTATATATTATCTATATATTTATAATCTTTTCCTTCTATTTATCATCTATATAATCTATATAATCTATATAATCTATAATAATATCTATTTCATCTATATATACTATCTATTCCTTCTATGTATTATCATCTATATTATCTATATTATCTATAATATCTATATCATCTATATCATCTATATCATCTATATTATCTATATTATCTAGATTATCTATATATACTATATTATCTATATTATCTATATATACTACATATTCCTTCTATATATCACTATATATACTACATATTCCTTCTATATATTATCTATATATTCCTTCTATATATTATCTATATATACTATATATCATATATATTCCTTCTATATATTATCTATATAATCTATATATACTACATATTCCTTCTATATATCACTATATATACTATATATTCCTTCTATATATCATCTATATATACTATATATTCCTTCTATATATACTATATATTCCTTCTATATATTATCTATATATTCCTTCTATATATACTATATATTCCTTCTATATATTCATTCTATATATACTATATATACTATATATTCATTCTATATATCATATATATATACTATATATATACTATATATTCCTCTATATAGTATCTATAAATACTATCTATTCTTTCTATATATATTTTTATATCATCTATATAGTATCTATATCATCTATATATTATATTATATTATCTATATAATCTTATATCATTTATATATACTATATATTCATTATCTATATTATCTATATATCGTCTGTAGCACCTATATATACTATATATTATCACTATATACCATCTATATTATCTATATTATCTATATTATCTATATTATCTATATTATCTATATTATCTATATTATCTATATTATCTATATTATCTATATTATCTATATTATCTATATTATCTATATTATCTATATTATCTATATTATCTATATTATCTATATTATCTATATTATCTATATTATCTATATTATCTATATTATCTATATTATCTATATTATCTATATTATCTATATTATCCATATTATCTATATTATCCATATTATCTATATTATCTATATTATCTATATTATCTATATTATCTATATATACTACATATTCCTTCTATATATCACTATATATACTATCTATATATCATCTATATTATCTATATCATTTATATCATTTATATCATTTATGATATATATATATATAAATATAATAAACATATTATATATACTATTAGCTAATACTATATAGTGTCATTGATAACGAGATATTGTCACAAACGCCATGTTCTAAGATTCTGAAGCCTCTTTATGCTCTACAGTCAAAAGGTAAGCCTGCCACTATTAGAAGAAAGAGAAAGGCAGAAGAGGCTATGAATAAGAAGTATAAAAAGGTTGCTCATGTGAAACGTGCCATACCACTTGAAGACCAGGTTAAAATGACTCGTTTTGATTAATCATTTATCAATATTATTTTCCATATTATCTCTAATACTATAAACAAATATATTTATATAATTTAACTAATTATCAAAGTATTATTCATATATATCTTATTTAAATCTATTTTTATAATACTCATATATAATATATATATATATATATAAACACTTTTTATTTAATCAATAATTATATTCAAAATAATATAAACATACTTCCATATATATATATATATACATAACCCATTGTTCTATTCTTGTTAAGTTCATCATTCTTAAATCTGTCTTTCTATATATCAATAAACAATAACGTTCAATACTATATAACAATAAACGAGCATATATATATATATATATATATATATATATATATATATATATATATATATATATACAAAAGAATAAATCCTTATTAAATATTTCTTTACAAAATAAGATTATATATATAAGCTTGAACGATACAGAAAACCATCAATATCTTATCTCAAATGTTTTCTATCATAATCTAATATGATACCATCCATAATTAGTCTTTTTTAGTATGAGTTAAGAACTATATATAGTAAGTATATTAAATATAAAATATTTAACAAATAATAATAATATATATATACTATAAATAAGACACCAGTGAACAATAAACGTTTTATCTCATACTATAGACAAAATACAATATAATATATAAAAAATAACAACTTAAAAAACAAATTACAATCAGATTATAGATAAAAACAAAGCAAAAGAATTATATATACTTTGAACACAACGTAATAGAAGTTCTAAGACTCTTAACAAATAGAATCTAGTATTTGGAAACATTTGAGTTACAATGAATTAACCAAATGTGTAACTATTTCATAAACATGGACTAGACGAGTTTGAAAAGTAATTATTCATTGATCAAATCCATTGGAGAGTAGTTTTAAGTGAGTAGTTGTCAACATGTAAATGATTTGTTAAGAATGTTGAATACTGAATATGTTAATGGTTTGTTTTGTCCTATAGTAGATGTACAGTAGACTATATAGCAATAATAAAGAGAATAAAATATACAAGAGAAGCCAAATTGTGTTTTGGAAAGCCAATATCAACAAATTAAGAAGGACAGTATGACCTAAAAGGTATTATCTATTCTAAATAAACATAGTAGAATATTTAATTAATTTTTATTATAATATTAACATAATAGTTTAATTACTATAGTATATTTTATTTAATTCTTAAATTTCAAAAAAAATAAGCCAAAAATTAAAATATTTTCACTTCATATTTTGTATTTGATTTAATAGTCGTCCCAAAGTGCTTTAAAAGCCTTAATATATTATTGATTGAATGTGTCTACTCATTTATAGTATATTTTATTTGTTTATTGTATTTAATTGTCTTTAGTTACAAACATTCTCACGAATTTACTTAAAAAGTTGAGATTTATGGAAAAGTAGTATATTGAGGGTTATGGACATCTCCAGTTAATGTCAAACGATAGAGATAGAATAGAAATAAATACATTGCCAAAAATCATAATGCTGTTGAAGTGGCTTATGATTGATGAATTCTGAAAGGGTATGTTGTTAGGTATATAAATATAGTTGAATATTTTATTCTATTATAGTTTTACAAAATTCATTCATGAATGGTTAGGATTGTTCTTGAAATCTGTGTACTTGAGTGAGAGAGTTATCAAAATGAAATAACTCTATTATACTATTTTTTCAAAATAAATAATTATTATCCATAAAAAGTAAATTGCCCTTGTAAGTCATTATTTATTTACTTTTATTCTATATTTATTCTATTTTTTATTTAGCAGTGTCTCCATCATTGATAAAATCTATCAAAGGTATATTTCATAACAAATCTCCGTTGATGTTGTAAAATAATTTATTTATATAGAGCTTTCAATGATTCTTGCAAACTTAAGATGGGCTCATTTGAAAGAATCAGTGCTTTCCAGATCTTAATATCATTGACGAAAACAGATTCCAGATTAACTTTGGTCTTTAAAGGTATTTTGTTATTTATTTCTAATCATCACTATATTTATATTATATAGAAGAGAAAAAATTGTTAATATATATGGAGTAAAAGACTTTCTTAGTCAATTGGCTAATTACAAACTATTATTGGGTCAAGTGGTGTTATAGAGGTTAGAATTAGTAAACAAATGGATTCTATTAACAAGTATATATATATTATATGTTAAATGATTAATTTTAAGTATTTTGTTCTTTAACTATTATTTTATTTAAATATTATATTTTATTTTATTTTTTCTATAGTATTCTTCATATGTTAGTTATTTATCATTCTTCTATCTTTTAATAAGAATGAATTGCAATATATTAAGTATATATATTCTTCTTTAGTCATATTTTACTTTCTATTTAGGTTTTAGAATGTTTTTCTATTATTTTATTGTATATATATTATTTTATATATAAATATGTTTTTATCTTTTATTTTTTTAGAAACACAATACTTCTTACATTAATTATATACTCTCTTATTACTTGGAAGATAATAGATTAGATAATTAGAAATTTAATTCATTTCATAGTTATTCTAGATATATTGAAGTATATATTTATATTTATTTTTTTTATATAGCTATATTTAAATATATCATTTATAGATAAATCAAAGTATAAATATATAGCTGTACTAAAGTATATATATATAGATTGAGTCAAATTCAAAACTATTAGGTGTAGAGAAAGTGATATTCAAGTATATATATATATATTTATATATATATACGTATATAGCTATGAAAATGTTTATTTATATTAATGTATATAGTATATTAATATATATATATAGTTATATTATACAGTAAAGTATACATATCTAGATAAATATATATGCATATAGTTATATTAAAGTGCATATAAGAATAGTTCTGTTAAAGTATATAAATATAAATTAATATTAATGTATATATATAGATATAATAAATTATATATGTAGTAAAGGATATTTATATATAGATATATTAAAATATATATGGATAAGGTTATATTAAACTATATGTATAAATAGATACTGTAAAATGATATATAGGTTTACTTATATAAAAGTATATATATTTATATTAATGTATATATATATATTAGAATACATATAGTAATTATTCTAGAATATATATACATAGATGATGATAAAATATTAATGTATTAAATTAGATTATTGTTATCCTTATATTAAAGTATATATATTTATTTATATTAACGTGTATTATATAGTTATATTAATGTATATATAAATAGATATAATAAAGTGTATATTGATATATATATTAGTTTATATATATAGCTATATTAAAGTATATATGATATGAGATAGTGAAATGTATATAAATATAAATATAATAAAGTATATATATATAAAATAGTATTAATATATATATATATATATATATATATATAGAGAGAGAGAGAGATACAAAAAGAATTGTTATATATAAAGTATCTATAAAGATAGATCTAATAAAGTAAATATTAGATATAGATATACTAAAATGAATATATATAGATATAATGAAGTCTAGGTATAGATATATTAAAGTATATATTTATAGTATATGATACATTATATATATAGATATACTAATATATATATAGATATATACGAATATTAATGTTTATAGATATATTTATATTTAAGTTTATAGATATTTATATCTATATTAAAGCATATATATAGGTTTTATTATACAAGTATTGATATTTCTATCCTGTTTGTTGGTTAAGAATACTTATAATCTATTTATATAAAAACATTTATGATTAGTCAGGTATTATATAAAGTAATAATTATTCTATAGATATTTTAGATTACTTTTCTATATATAATAAATTATCTATTATTTTATGATTCATATCTATCTATATATATTTAGAAAAGCTCTCCGAAGAAACAGTACTAGCTGAAGTGGTATTTATTTGGTATCTATTATTCTATTCAAAGAATCATTATAAAACATAATATATTTGGTACACATTAGTTTTATATAACTTTTGTATATAAATGTAAATATAAATATATTTATATATATGTATATAGTTGTTTCTTTATAGTACAAATGACCTCCTTTCTTCTATTTATATTATCACCAGTGTTAATAGTTATGTATATAAATTTTTTTAATAAGTTCTTTGAATTATTTATAATGTTATCGATTCTATTTTAATTTTATATTTCTTATTTATATATCATGTATTATACATATAGTTCAAATTGAATGTAATCTCTTAGTTATTAGGTATTATGAAAGATCTTCAATTTTTTTTATTACCTATAGATGTATATATATGACTACTATTCCTATACCTATAGTTTTTCTTATCTTTTTATATGTAGATATTATAGATTTTCATATTTCATCTATTAATATATATACAAATATTATATATACTTCTTTAACGTTTCTTATATATACAGAATAAGTAGAACTATCTTAAGGTACTCAATAAAATATGTGTAGTTCCTAGTCACTCCTTCTGTTCCTATTTATATTGAGAAGCTTATATTTATGTATACTATTCTATTCTATTCTGTTGTTTATGTTCTATATTATTATTTGTATAGTTCAATATATATTTATTTTTCTTTTTATAATTATTTTTCATATAATTATATATATATATATATTACATATCATTATATAGGTATAGAATACGTTAACTATATTCTTAAAGATAGGTTTATATTTAAAAATGGGTTATTCAAGTATAAATATATATATAAACATATATTCTATATATAACATAATAGATATGTACAGTATTTATTCTTCTAATATTTGTTAAATATATATATATAAGTATATATATGGTACTTTATCTTTATTAAGTATATACTATTATATATATAGTATTAATGAAATAAACTTAGATGATTATATATATTATGCATTAGTGTTGTTTCCTACTACTATTTAAGGTCTTCTTTTAACTCTCTCTATTGTATATATGAATTATTGATGTCATTATTCTTCCATATTAGTTTATATAAGCTTGTTACTTTAAGAATTCCATTATATAATTATATTATTTATTTAATTATTATATAGATCCTAAACAATATACTTATATAGTTACTGGAGATGATAAGCAGATATGTAATGATTCTATTTAACATGAATCTGTTGTATATAATCACTATATTATATAAATTATTAACTTTTTATCTATTAAACTGTTATTATTTATGTTTTTAATATCTTATCTATATATAGATATAATCAAATATATCTTTCTAGTATTCATCCACTCTACTCAGATATTTATATAATTATTTCACTATTAGATTAATTATAATGGCTTCCTTCCTGATTCAAATAGTAACTCAATTCTTATTCTAAATAATAACAAAAAGTATCATTTGAAGGTATATAAATATTAACTTTATTTATTAATATATTTGAATAATATAAATATAATTTAATTTAATATATAGTATATAATATATAGTAGCAGTATCATGGATTATATTGAAAGTATATATGTTATACATACTAAAATATATATATATATTATATCTATACTGATATTGATATAAAAAATATGGATAGTAATATCATTATATAGTATATCAAGGATCAACATGGAATATATGCTATGTCTGGTTTAGATAACATGAGTGTTTATTTAGTATATGTCTACATAGTTGTTAACTATAGAATACATAAATAATATACATATAGTATATAAGAATTATTACCTTAATATATTATATATTTTTTATATTATATATTATTGATTATTTATAACTTTTATTTTAATTTCATATATTAATATATATCTAATTTTATCTTTTTATAGAATGAATAATATATAAATATCAGATCTGAGTATTATATAGTTTATCCTTCGTTGATAAGATATCTAATATACTTATACTTCTTTTAACCTTTCTGGATTATTATATATGTACAAGTTGATTAGAAAAGAGAATCAATTCATGCACTCTATAATATACTACTTTATTCATCTATCTACACAATATATATTATAACAGAAAGGTATACTATATATATTTCTCTTTTTCATGTTTTATAGGTTATCAATTATTCATTATTATCATGATACATCAGTCTACTACTTAGGTATATACAACATAGAATATATATAATAGTATATATATACTATATATACTATTTTATATTCTTTTTCTATTTTACTATAACTTTTATATTTAATATATACATTGTATATTCTACTTTATATATTATATATAGTTTATGAAATATATTTATATATGTTACTTTGATATTTTTATATAGGCAAAATTATACTACTTAAAGAAATCTATATAATATGTTTTGTACTTCAATTATATCTATAATGCTTTTGGTTTATCTATTTATGTATGTATTTATATTATATATAATGTCATGAGTATTAATTGTATACATATAATAATTTAATTACATATATTCTATTATGTTATGTCTATAGTATTGATTTATTTATATTTTAATTTGATTTCAAATACTATGAACATTTATTATATACTTGATATATATAATAGTAATTATTTGTTATTTAGATGATAGCTATTATTAACGTATATACTTATATATATTATATATATATATATAATATATATATATTATATATACATAATTATATACAATATAAATAATGTATATTATTATTATCTACTTGATATATATATAGAGTCTCCTTATACTTCTTTCTTCATTACTCATATTATTATTCTGAGTATTTTACAACTTTGTGGTTCATATATATCCATTATATATTGTTATAGAAGTGATTTCTCTTATATATATATATACTATTAATATTGATTCTATGTATATTATTTAAAGTATATATTGTACTTTATACTTAGATATATTTTTTAACAACAATTGTTACTCAATATCATTCTATATTGAAACGTAATATATTATTAATATGCTATTATTCATATTTTATATTTATTCATTTTAATTTCTATAAAGTTAGTTATTATAAGTTAGTTATTATTATTATTATTAGAAACTTTTTATTCTTTAGTTTTAAAAATCTTCTTTCTTATATATTCCTAGTTTCTTCTGTGTTTATTTCTATAACTGAAAACTTTATATATATATTTTTCTATTAGTATACTCTATTAAGTATCGTTATATTATTGTTGTATATTATATTATTTACACATATTAATTCGAAACAAAACAACATATATATTCATATTTTTAAAGACCTAATCTATTAAACGTATATAGTAATATCATAATGGAGTTCTAATAGTATAATAACAATCAAATAGCATAGAATCCAGTAGTATGCTGACCAGATCAATTCTAATAAACTATTACCAATATGACTATTCTATAATCCTAAATAACCACAATTACACATACTAGCATAATTAGCAAGATAAAGCAGATACAGCCCATAACACCACCTAATCCATTCCATTTATTAATAATATATATATATAATTCTTTAATAGATCCACTATCATCGAAAGTGTCATTCTAATTGATTATGAAAACCTTATTAGTCAGCTAACCATAAACACCCATAATGATGCCCATTCTTTTATGAATATAACTATTCTCATTTCCTATCCTATATAATGATAGAGTATATCATTTCGAAGTGACTGTAATAAGGAAGAGACCTATAGAAACATTTTATAGTTAATGATCATAATTACATAATTCAGTATATACCTATCTTATTATCACCACTACAATAAAAGCATAATCCAAAGCCATCAGACCACGTCATAACTCCATAGAATAACATATCATAACCATCTTACCATGTTAATGCCGTCTTATACCATTCTTATCACTTTTCCTATATATACTATACTATATATACATATTAAAGTTATTTATATAGCATATATACATCAATACATCTATACCCTTCAAGAGTCAATAAAAAATAAACATAGAGTTTTCCCCAGTATTATTTTTAAACATTTTTAAAGTCCCCACTCGTAGAATGAGCCGAAGACCACTGTCCTGAGTCAAGTTTTACAATTTAGAGCGTCCTGAGTCAATTATCTCTTAATCTACATTTGTTTTCCCATGAAAATATTGAATAAATAAGTGAAAATTTGAAGCGCAAAAAAAAACTTGTTTCCGCTTTACCTCACTTGGTGTGATGGCCCCTGATTAACACTTCATACTATTGCTTACTTGTTTATTAAACATGTCTCTCTTTTTCGCTGACGTTACTAACCCTGATTCACGTGCTGATTACTTGCTTTCCGTTCCTCCTATTATTCCTCAACCAATAGAATCTGCTGATTTTGAACTTGCTCCATCTGTTCCAATGATTTTTGAAGCTCTTCCTCCTATTCAAACTGCTAATAACCCTGTTGCTACAATTCCTACTGTTCCTATTGCTCCTAAACGTATTTATGTTAAAGTCACTCAAATTCAACGTGATGCGTTAAGAAGATACTATTCTGAACATGGTGAAACATGGTCTGTTCTTACTTATTCGACTAAAACTGGTATTAAACCGAAACAAACATCTGCTTTCATTAAGATACTTCGTGATGGTGGTTCTATTGATTTATCAAGTGTGAAGAAAGGAAGAAAGAAGTTAATTACTGTTAATGGTTCTATAAGATTAACTGAGATGATTAGAGAAAACAATAAGATAACACTTACTGAAATGTCTACGAAATTAGCTACTCCTGAACCAATAAATGAAGAAGAAGATAATCAAGGAGAAGAAGAAGAAGAAGATAATGGTGTTATTGATGCTTCTATTTCTACTATTTCTAGACATCTTCGTTTTGGTATGGAAAAAGATGGTCAACCTGCTTTTACTATTAAACTTGCTTCTCATAGAGAACCTGCTAGTAATACTGCTGCTAATAAAGAAAAGAGAATAGAAGTTATTCAAAAATTGAACTTATTAGAATCTCGTGGTCATATGATAGTGTATGTTGATGAAAGTCATTGGGAAGTTGGTTTAGTTCATCGTCATTTGCGTTCTCCAAGAGGTGAAAAAGCATTTGATAATTGTAACTCTCGTGCTTTAAGTATAACTGCTCTTACTTCTATTTCTACTTTAGGTGTTGGCTATACTGAGTTAATTCATGGATCCGTTAATGCTGAAATCTTTCAATCCTATTTAAGTGGATTGTTGAACTCCCTCAATGGTACTGGTAGTCACGTGATTTATTTGGATAATGCATCCATTCATCACGATCCTGGTGTTGCTGCTAAGGTTAGTGAAGCTGGTCATCAACTAGTTTTTGGAGCTCCTTATAGTCCTGAACTTAATCCAATAGAAAAAGTCTTTGGATTCTGGAAAACTCGTGCTGAAAATGATTTGAAGATCTTTACAAATCTTGAAGATTTGGTTAATAAGATTGGAAATCATTTTCGTTCGATTAATCCAATGGAAGTTCGTGCAACTATCCAAGGAACTATCCGAAACGTTTGGCCTAAGGTTATGAACAGAGATGATATATAAACAGTTATTTATATATACTTTATATATATTATATATAAATTTGTTCAGTTTTTAAAATTTTGTTTTGTTTATTGTAACATAAAAAACACAAATAATGTTCTTTTAGAACACGAATCTTATTAAAAACGTCATTTAAAAGTAAAATAAAAAAATAAAAAAAAATATTCCCAAAGTCATATAAGGTCAACCAAAATTGCCCTAAAAGCCGACTATAAAAAATCAAAGAAAAATTGAATCGGCTTTTAGGGCAATTTTGGTTGACCTTATAGTAGTCTCCCAATAAAAATTTTTATTAATATATATATATGTAAATCCATTGTTATTTGCAAAATTATCCATTGTTTTTTGAAAAAAATCCATTGTTTTTTGCAAATAGTCAAAGCCAAAGTATTTTGCAATAGTATATTTCAGGTAGTTTCTTGAAAATTGTGTAATTTTCAGTGTTTTATATTTTGGTTGTATTTCCCGTAGGGAAATCAATCAAAATTAAGACACTGAAATATTACACATTCTTTAAGAACTTCTGAAAGATGTTTTTTCAATTGGTTTTATATTGTTTTATTCATTTTTATATATTATATATATACAACTATAAATATATCCTAATTATATGTAATAATTGAAATTATTAATTATATTAATTAATGATATAAATATTGCATTAATTATTGAAACATTTGTTTTAAATCTTTTATTAAAATTCATTTTTAACCATACTCTGGAAAAATAACTCATTCTAGACTGTCTCTACACGTTTCGTTTTAAACTATAAATACTAATACAATTTACTAGTCATATCAGGTGAATGTTAGAAATATTTTATGAGTATTCATCTATTCAATACTTGAGTTTGACCATTTTTGATATAATAACGATTTGTTCTAATTTATATTGAATATATATATATTTTTGTAATATATATATAATATATATTAGTATTTCTATATTTATCATAATATTTCATTAAATAACTACACATTTTTTTAATGATATTATTAGTAACTGTCTTTAATAACTGTACTGTTGTGTATAAATATAATAATAAAACAAAACAAATTAAATAACTAAACATAAATAATAATATACTTTAAAAGACCGCCATTTTTTATTTATCCATCATAATCATCAAATGGCTGAAATGAAACCTTTAGTTAGTGTTATACCACTTAAAAGTGGTCATCGATATGAGATATGGTACAATGAGTTCCAGAATTACCGATCATTACATGATCCTAAACATGAATTAGATATAGATAAGGTATTAGAATCATATATACAGTATCTTATAGATCTACCAATGAGGGCCAATACCATTACGTCCAAGCTTACTGGCCTATATAAGATGATTACATTCAAGGAAAACCACTACGTTAACAAGGTAACTGCTGAAAGAATAAAAGGATCACTTAGGAACCATGTCAAGAATCTTCCACCACCAAAGAAGAGTGCTGTCCTGTCAGATGATAACTGCCGCCAATTCTTGAATGCTCCTTATGATGAAGACCTATCTCTCCTTCAACTCAAGGTGTGCCTAATCATTACCATTTACAGTGGTTTGAGACATATAGAAATATATAGGTTAAAAAAGAAGAACATAACAGAATGATTATATTATATATATATACCTTTTATATAGATTTTTGATGACCATGTTGCTATTAACGTTGAAAGAAGTAAGACTGACCAGAATGGAGTTGGATTTGATGGAATAGTACCTATAGAAGAAGGGAATGTAAAGATGGGAAATATACTAAAAGAATACTATAGCAAGCTGGATACTAATGAAGAAGGACCCTTGTTTCCGTTGATAGTTGAGAACCACTTCTGCTGCAAATCTACTGGAGAGAAGACAATTGGCAATTGGCCAAGAAGAATAGCTACTTACCTTAACCTACCTAATGCTGATAGCTTCACTGGTCACTGCTTTCGTAGAACAATGGCCAGCCTAGCTGCTGAGAATGGAGCCACGACAGAAGAACTAATGGTACAGGGAAGATGGAAGTCGGCCTCTGTAGCTAACCAGTATGTTCATAATTCGTTGTCACGTAGGTTAGAAATCTCCAAGAAGACCTTTGTGTGCTCGCCGAAGAAGAATGTATCTGCTGATGCCTATGCTATAAAGAAAAAAGAAGCTAATAGTATAAGTGATGAATTAAAATACGTCTTTAATGATTGCCATTTTGAAAATAGTACTATTACTATTCAAATAAGCTCCCAGGTCGACGTCAAAAAAAGCAGTTCTTTTTCTCAAGAATTTTCAAAGCCTTGAAAATTTTAAATTTTCAGGCTTCTGTTTTTGAAAACTTAAAAATTTTCAGTTGTCTTAGTTTTGTTGTAAATACTAAAAATCAATAGAAAACCTTGAAAAAAGTCAAATCCAAAGTATTTTGCAAAAATTTTTCATAATGCCAAAGTATTTTGCAAAAAAAAATTTTCACGATTTTTTTAAAAATTTGAAGCCAAAGTATTTTGCAAACAGTGCAATTGTAAATTGCAAAGCACTGTAGAGTCTTTCACGGTAAGTGTATCAGATTGTAATAATAAAGAAGCGCGATTAATCACAGATAATATACGAAACCAGCATTCTAGATATATATGAAATGATATTTCACCTAGTACCTTAAGCATGCTTTCAGCTTTACTATAACATACATTTTTTTTATTATATGAATAGAAATATAATAAAAAGACTTTGCAAAGAGTCTGCTTTGGGTGAGCTACATATGGAAGGATTGAAAAGTATCTGGCAACAAATCGAGTCTGAGATACTTGTGGTAAAGTGTATAAACTAAAGTTATTATTCTTTATCATCACTCGTAGACGGGAACATCTAGACCATGAAACAGTTATGTCATTAATTAATGATATATATTTTATTGAATCAGTAATACTATTCTGTAGGTCAAGAAGAGCTAAGTTGAGAAGATGAGCACGACATCCATAGCCAATGATAGCACCAGAATCAAGCTTTAATCCAGGAACAATACCATATGTAGTACTTGTATTACAAATGCAATTATCAAAAGAAACAGAGCAAAGATTATTTATTTCCAATTCTTTTTTGTTTAAACAAGATTTTATATTTTCAGCTATTTTTATGCCAGAAGGAGAAGTCTCCTCAATAATACAAAGGAAATATTGATGGATTGCAAATGATTCATCACAAACTCGAACAGTTATAACCATTTCTTCTAGATTCTGACATGAAGTACCATCAGTTGTAATACTAAAGATTCTACTCCCTATTTTACTTTTAAGAACAGAGAAAAGATTTTTTGATATTATTTTGATCCATCTTTGTGTAGATCTTATAGATTGATAAATACAACGATTTTCTTCTAAAAACTGTCTAAATAAATTATCATTCTTAGCAGTAAGAATAAGCAACTTTAAAAAGACCCCACAATGAGGAGAAGAAAGTATTGTTGTATCTCCATATATTGAATGGATACTAGACAGACATACACACACACAATTGAATATTTTAGTAAAGAAGAACTTCCATAATTTCTTATTGTTTGTTGATAATAAGTGATCATTATTAATTAGAAGTGTCTGATTATTTTGAATATTGGCTAATAACGCCTTGAACTTCTTCATCGATTCTTTATGGCACTTCATATTCTTATGAGATGAAATAGTAGAAGCTAAATATTCTTCACCATATACCATTGGCTCCTTAGAAAATAATAAACAGGAGATACAGTACCATTTCTGATTATCATTATTATACAAAATAAACTTATTATAGACCTCATTATGTTTGAGGACACTTTTAAGATTTGGACACTTATATAACTCAACATCTAGGAAAAGAAGATCATCTATTACATATGAAATAAGTTGAATCAATTCATGTAAATGACTATCAACATATAGAACCCACATCTCTGATACTGTTTTCATACATATTTCATCATTTACATCTTGTTTAATAACATCTGTAAGAGTAATAAATAATTCTTTGTTTTTCTCCAGTATTCTTTTGATAGTAGATATAGGATAGTTATATATAGTTGAAGAAGGAGTTTCAATAGTAGAAATTGTTGAATCACTCAATTGTCTATTAGATGATGAGGTGGAGGTTTGGTTATGAATATTGCTATATTGACCAGATATTTGATATTGTACTGGAAGAATATGATACAATTTATCAATAATAGTAGAAGATGATGTAGGAGACAATAATAAAGATGAAAATTCATCTGAAACAAAGCAAGACAAACAATGAAGTTTTTGAACAGTTTGTAATGAAGCATTTGAAGATTTAGAATTATTAGACTTACATATATCATGATCTACATAAAATCTTATATATAAAGGCAATAGAAGTTGGATATTTGTGTCTCAAGTTCACGGACCGTTTATTCTATGATGGTTAAGGCTATGATAATATCCTTTCAGTATGTTATATATTATGTTCCAAATTTTATTTTAGTTTTTTTAATTTTTCAAAAATTCCATATCTAAGGCCTCAAAATAGTCCGAGAAGTTTTGCCGACCGTTAGCAAGTTGGCCGTCCTATGAAATCGATTAAAAATTTTTGAAAACTCATTCTTATTGGATAAAAAGAACACAAATATCTTTGTCTATTTTCGCGCCAAAAATTTATTGACATGGTCAAAGTTTATACTTCTAATCATTTTGTCTTCATTTTTTCAAAAAAAATTCAATTATATTTCTTTTTCTTTTGCAAAACTTTATTTTGTAAATTTGTTATCCATTTTTTTTTTATCTTTTATTTTAAAAATTTCTTTTTCTTTTTTAATTTCTTCTTTTTATATATTTTATTTATTTTTTTATATTTATTATTTATAATTCTATTTTATAATTTATAACATTTTTCGCCACACATAAAAACAACTTTTAAAATATTAGAAACAATTTAGACCAGTAATCAGTTATCAAAGTGACTTAATAGGCTTAATTTTAACCTATATACATAAAATAACCTAAATAATGATAATATATAAATCTTTGAAAAAATTTGATCCACAAAGTTTTGAGATATCGGACACATTCTCTTTTGACCCTTTTAAATTTTAATGAAAACTATCTGGATCATCATGATAACTCATGAAACCATGCTAAAAGTCATTAAAACCTGTTTTTAGCATGTTGAAAAATTAACAAAAAAATTCAATTGCGTGTTCTGTCAACATTTTTTATTTTATTAATTATTAAACGTTACAGGGTTTATTTTAGATGTTTATATTTATGAATTATTTGAACACATTTTTAAAATAAAAAGGTAGAAGAGATATCGAAATCATTTTACTCTTAATAAAAATTTTTGGACTTAATATTTGTAGTTTAGATAAAATTCGCCACTCATTGAACCCATCAGGTTTCTTTCAAGACAAGAATGAGTGGATATCTGTTTGGTTGACCCTCATAAAATCAATTTATGACTTCATATATGAATACAGTGACCTTAATCATTCTCAAATATGTCATTATTGCATATTTATGACAACAAAGTTGGTGTATCGGCAGATTTCGACCTCTCTAATTTCGACTTATGACTTCATATTTGGTGTAAGGATGCCTTATATGTTACATTATGATATTTCATATCTTTAAATGCTTTTTAAAAAAGGTCAAAAATAGTTAATTGCGACTTTGTACCAAAAAAAGTCGTCCTAACACACTTTTTAAAAGTCATATTAATAGGTAATATAATATTACATATATATATAAAGTCAAAATATAAAATATCGTTGAATCTCCGGTTCAAAAATGAAAAAGAAATTTTGATATTTTTCAAAAATTTTATTTTTATTGTTTTAACTAAGGTCAATTTCAGCCATCATTTTTCTATCAATAAAGTCAATATTTATATAATATATAATATGTTTTATTCTGATTATAAATTTGTAAAAATTAGTTCTTAAAAATAAAAATTGACTGAGAAATAAAATTTCAAAGTGGTACGTCTATCAAAATATTATTTTTTTTTAATACTGTTTCTTTAATATTGTATTCCTATAAACACTATTAATAGGTTGAAAAAAAAAATGCTTTTTAATTACAACGATTTTATATATTTATTTATATTAGTGAAAAATTATATTAGTCAAACTACTATTTATTTTTAGTATATATCAAATATAAGTATGATATATATTTTCATATAATAAGAATTCATTTGAAAAAATCAATAACATATATATTTTTTTATTCATTTTTGTTCTCTTTATAATGTCTTTAAATAAGTGCTTACATATTTATACTATATATGAAAATAAAAGAATTTAATGACTTAATTTATAAATTTTTAAAAATATAAACAGACATAATTTTGGTTCCATTACTTTTAGACATCTTTATTATTAAATGAGTTTTTTAGAATACAAATTTTTATTCATAAACAATAATGTATTTTTATTATATATATATAAGTAGATATTAGTGATATGAAATAGTAGTAGTTGAACTTTTGAATTTTTAAAATTTTAATTTTTTTTTTTTTCTATAAAATACAACGCGTTGTTTTTTATAGTTAAAAAAAAAGAATTGAAATTTTAAAAATTCAAAAGTTTAACTACTACTATTTCATATCACGAAACATATATATTCATTTAAAAAATTGTATATAATCTAAATAAGATCTATTTAGATAGAATATATGCATGATACCATAAAATCAATTTGATAAATGAATAAATAGAGTAAAGAATATATATAAACATTTTGATTTAGTCACTGATAACATAAATATTTTAAATTATTTCTTTTATATAAAGCAAATAAAACAAAAATATGAATTAATAAAGAAACATTCCCGAAAAAATAATTTAAGAAGAATAACTTGAAAAAATAAATAGAATTATTGTTTATTTTCATATCATAATATCTTTCTTAGATAAATGTAATTTATATTAGAGAACTATTAAGAAATGTTTTATTTAATGAAACTATTATTAGCCATAAAAATCTTTTAAAAAGTATGTTTACTTATTTATATGATAGTATATATTTAAAAATTATTTATATAAATTATAAAACTCTAAAGGATACGAAGCATCGGCGAAGCCGATGCCACCCGCTAGTTAATTATAAAATATTTATATATCAATTATTATAGTAAACTAATGTACCAAAATAATTTGTTATTGATTCAGTAATTGGTTGTGATACTATACTTCTCATATTAGATACATCATTATCTATAAAAAAGAAAATGAAATATTTTATGTATAATATAATATATTAAATAAGTATTACTAATACCTGATAATACATCTTCAATGCTATCGTTATTATTAATTTGAGATATTTCTTCCACTGTGTTACCATTAGTACTAATTTGTATATTATTGGTATCTATATATAATAATCAAACTATAGAAATATATATATACTGTTACATGGTTCGATTACATTATTTGATAAAAACGAATCAATTGTCGACTTCTCCTTTTTTAATGATACTAATTAATAAAAAAGAAAAATCATAAGTTTGTACTATTATATATATATATATATATATATATATATATATATATATATATATATATATATATATATATATATATATATATATATATATATATATATATATACCATATATATCTCCAGTTTGATTACAATATATAATAATGTCACTTGTCGGAATCACGTTTTTATTTGTCTTCATTTCATTAATCCTATTTTCTAAAGAAGAATTACCTATATAATAACTTACAATATATTTATAAAACATACATAAACATAATTCTGATAAACATTTAGCATGTTTAACATTGAGAGCTTCTTGTTGCTTTTCAATACCTATAAAAATTAATATAGTAATTGTATCTACTTACTTTCTATAACGTAAGGAACATTATGCTTCAATAGTTTAAGAGAATCAATGAAATGTTTATACTCCTTGCACTTCATTGTTCGACCGTTCTATAAGTTTATAATCATATTAAAATAAAATATACTTTAAATCCTGGAATAAGATCACATAGTGAATGTTTATTGTTTGTATCTTCATTATATTCTTTTTCTGCCTGACCAATATATTGTCTAACATATATTGGTAGAGAAAAAATATTAAAAGACGCTGTTATCATCTTTATAATAAAGAAATATACAAAAATTTAAAAATATACTCTTAAAATAATTTTAAAATTCACGGTAATACTTATATTTTTACGGAAAAAATAAAAGTGTAAAAAAACTTTTAAAAAAATTAAAACAATCTTATTTCAATGACCGTTTTTTGTTTTAAAACGGCGTTTGAACTGCTTAATTCCTCTTTAATAGGTCTCATTTGTCCAGCTAGGGTGTAAAACATGCGCTCTATCGATTGGTGATACTTTCATTTTTTTGAAGGTAATGGATGAGCGATGAATGGCAATTAACTTCAAAATTTTAAAATCGTCCCTTATTTTAATAATGAAATGAATACATATTGGTTCATATGTCTAACATACTTTTATGTCTAGAAAGTCAAATATAAAACGAAAGAAATGAAAAAATTAAAATCCACAAAAATGACTAAAAGAATAAAAATGCCTTGAATGAGACTCGAACCGTGGATATCCAACTTTACGTTTACAGCGCTGGTCAACAATACCAACATGTTACTCAATCTTTGAATATTAACTATTCTATATAATAAGTTTGAATTTATTTAAAATCTTCAAATATTATATTTATCATCTTTTATTATATTTGTAGCATTTTAGGCATTCTAAGAATCTCTTATAAACATAATTTACTAATTTTTGAAAAGAAATTATCTACTAATGTGTTGATTCTAAACCAAAAACACATATCAATGATGCAGATAATGTTTGTAAACTATGAAAAATGAAACAAAGCTGTTTTTTTATTGAATCATTAGTAAATTAGCAGTTCTAAAAAATTTAAAAAAAAATAGTTCCTTGTTAGAATCGATCCGTCGACCAAGTAAAAATTTTATGCGCACTGACCACTTGACCAAACAACCTCTTTATTCAATTTACCATTTGGTGATATAATAATTATAAAACAAGTGACTACTAATCGTTTTCTTATTTTTCTCTTTTTTAACATAAAAACAATATATTTTATAATATAAATATTATAACTGTGTTGTGTGACTTATTCTTCATATAAAATACATTTTAAAAGCATTTTATGAGGCTAGTAAAAATCATTTTGTTGGAGGTATTGTTTTTTCAAATCCGACTTTTGTTCATATTGTTGTTTTTTGTATGGTTTTTGAAAAAAAATATTTTAATATGTTTTTTTTTTATTTATTTTTTATTACTAGTCACGGTGTATCTGTAGAGTCCCTACAAGACTATTTCATAATATTTAACAAAAATAAAAACTTTTTAATTACATTATTATATTATATATTATTATTTTAGAGTTTATTGACATTATTCTTCATTATAACACATAAATAAAACTCTTAAACATAACTTTCAAAAAAATATATTAAGCAATTGACTTTTGTCACAAAATATTTTTTTTGTCACCCAACTTAACACAAATAATCATACATTAAACTCATACTTGTTGTTATTTAATGAGTTATAACCTTTTCAGTCATGTATCTGTCACAACATGTGTCTCAAAAAGCGTTTTATTTGACTTATTTCAAAATAATTATGCATTATATACTAGAATAATATGTTTTTTTGTCAAAAACTGTCATGTCATAATATAATAGTCAATGAATGAATTGTCTTTTTATGTCACCAGGTCCGTTTTTCACAAAAAGTGTGTAAATCGACGTGTCTTAATGAGCTGAGTTTGGAAATATTTTTTTTTATATTTTTTAAATAAAAAACAAAAAAGTTATAAGCAATCGTCACTTTTTTGTCAGAAAATTTTGGTGACAATTGCCACGTGGCAATTCCGTCCAGTGACAAGGGAAGGCACTGAATCATAGATAATAAATGATAAATAATAAATAACAATAGATATTATATGATAAAAGATACAAAAAGCCAAACATATATGATTTTATGCAGCCGCCGTCCGGGGCCGTTAGGCACTGGACCTGCGGCCTGACACTAGTTTTTATATAATGAAAAGATAATTCTTTAATAAACTGTTTTATTTTCTTTTTATTTAGATTCAAGCTTAGGCTGGCGTAGCCAGTCGTGAAACGCTTGTATTATTAAATCCGTAACGGTAGTGTAAGAAAAAATAAAGAGAGTTTTAATTCTTTCAAACATTGCTTCTGACAGAAGTTTTAGCTTAATCTATTCAGATATTATAAATATTTGTTTTCTTATAGATATTGCCATTGAATTTACAACTGATATAGCAGGTAAAGTAGCAACGAAATGATAAACCTTTTTAGAGTTATTTTAATGTTGTTTGAAGAACATTTTCGATTAGACTGTTCTAATACTGAGTTTTTCTATATTTATGGTTATCATAATATTTTAAGCATAATATATGTAGTTTTAGTACTAAAAACTATAATAAGATAAACATTTATAGTATGGTATGCTTTAATAAAAATAATGTATAGAAAAATGTTAATAATACAATAAAAAATATATATACAGTTAAATAATTGATAACAGAGTCATTTAAGATTATTTTGAAGCATTCAGGACGCTTTATTTGAAATTTCTCACCTTATCAAAGCAGAATGAATTGCATTCATTGTTTCAAAAGGTGTATCTATTGTTAAACACACATTACAGTTAAAGTCCCTTTATAAATCCGGGGCACTGCACAAAACCAGGACAAATTTTATTTAAATTTTTTTGGAAAATTATAAATGTAATATACCGAATATATGATTAATTAGTTTTTGTAAGAAAACAAAACAAATAATATTTTTTTAAAATTATTAAACACTCTTATTTTATATAGAAATTGACAAAGTTTATTAAAATAATATATAAAGAAAAATGAATTATTAAAAAAATATATATTTAATATAGTTTATATGTAAATAAAAGCAAACAATAAAGAATATAAATATAGTTACATGTTTCTAAACAGGGGAGGTAGAGGAATAACTTCTTCATTATCATTATTATATGGAGTAGTATTATCTTCATCTTCACCATACTCTCTTAATGGACCAACAAGAATTCTATTTGATGCTTTTGATGATTAAGACGTTCTTCTTTCATTAGGTCTTTCTTCGAATCTATTAACAAATTCATCTTCAGCTTCAGTTAATAATCGAGATCTTATCCAAGCCTGTTTTATATTGCTTCTAGTAAAAGATTCAGATACAGCATCCTCAGATGCTTCTAATAATTCATATCTACCACTGGTTTTAAAGAATTTCTTTAATGTGTTTTTATAAGATCCATAAACTACAAGATCTAATGGTTGAAACTGACTAGTCGTACCTTTTGGTAGTACTAGAAGATCTATATGATTTTCTTCTAAGAGAGAAAGGACAGAAGAATCATTTCTTGTTGGATGAGAATCAAGAATAAGTAAAGCATATTGATCAATATTATTATCTCTCATTCTATTTACATGTGGTAGGAAGATATCATTTATCCATCCAATAAATATTTCAGAGTTAATCCATCCTGAAGGTGCAAAAAAAGTCTTTAAACCATGAATATTATGTTTATCTAATTCTTTAGGATCATATGTTTGTTGTTCACAAACATAAGAAGACTCAACATGAGAACCATCAGCAGAAATACAAACAATAAGAGTAAGATGACCATGAGAAGTTCCTTGACCAGTCATTGGAATAAAACCATCAGGAACAGCAACTACTTGAAATGATTTAACAGAAGGAGTTGACCAACTTTCATCCATATTAAATATTAAATGATTAGGATAATTACGTTCCTTACGAAGAAATGAAATATTTCTGAATAATGTTCTAGCACATCTTTTACTAGGAATAGCATTAAATAAATAAACAGTTATAGGTTTCTTCAAAGATATATTATTCTTTATAAGGAGTTTTCTAACAAACGAATCAGATACATCATTAATATTATTAGTATTAGTACATCTTTCATGAAGTATAGAATAAATATAATTAATAATATCCTTTTTGGTGACACATTTCTTTTCAACAGCCTTCTGTGTAATCCAATCAATAATCTTTCTTTCATCTTCATCAGTAAGAATTGATGGACGTCCTGAGGATAGAACAGAACCTCTTTCTTGAACAGACACTTTAGCACGATGAAGAGTACTCTTCGTTGTACAAGATAAATAAGCAGCCTTTCTAAATGATAATCTTCTTCTTCCATCTTTTCCATCAAATATTTCAGTCATCTTCAGTGCTTTTCTTCTAGGACTAGTAATACTCATAATTTCAGGATGTTTTAGGATCTCAGCATCTTCTTTCGATGCATTAAAGTCCCTGGAAAAAACCGGTCCTCTGGAAAAAACCGGTCCATTTTTTTTTAATGTTATTTTCATGTAAATACGGGTTTTTTTAACCACAAAAACAAAATAACCACGATTTTTCATTTTGTTTTATAAACATTTTTGTTTATATAATCATTACTATATATGTCATTCACTTCCCATATCACTTGACAGAATTGTTATGTGGTAATTATCACCAAAATCTGCGATATAATATTATATTTTGACAGTGTAATCTTATTTATTCTCGATAAGTCAATTTAAGTCAGGTTGAAGTGACAATCAACTATTATCATGGTATGTGCTGCAAAAGTGATGGAAGGAAATATAGATGACTCGCATATTAATGATGTTGCTGATAAAACTGTGTATAAAACAAAAAAAATTTAAAAATCGTGGTTATATATTTTTTTGCCGTAAAAAAATTATTATTTACATGAAAATAACATTAAAAAAAAAATGGACCGGTTTTTTCCAGAGGACCGGTTTTTTCCAGGGACTTTAACTGGATCTAGACTAGGTAAACTCATCTTTAATACCTAATTTTTAAATAAATTAAAATAGTAATGTAAAATAAAATATAAAAACTTTTAGTTTACACATTCAATTTGATAATAATAAACAATAATTGAGAATCCCGTGTTTATCTCATAATTCTGAGTCGTCTTTAGTCAATATTCATGGGTTTTGTAAAAAAACACATTTTGTCCCGGTTTTGTGCTGTGTCCCGGATTTATACAGTGACTTTATATAAATATAAATATATATATATATATATAGACTTCTAGAAACTCGCTTTATATATTTAAGGTAATAGAAATCATTACTATATATATGAGAATAGGCAAAAAAATTCCCATTGGTCAGTTTTTGGAAAAACCATTTGATTGGCTAATGTATACTATAGTTTGTCGCCGCAACTCCTCTAAACTTATGGGGAGTTAACTTTTGGTTGAAACACAGTTCAATAGGATATAAGCTGTAGTTGTGCACCGTATATTTGGTTAAGCGATATTATTTATAATTAAAAAGATATTAATAAAAGAACAGAAAACATGATTTTTGAGTCGTTTTTGATTGGCTCTTTGGGATGACCCCGATAAAAATTGTTGACCAGACAATTGGAAAATAAACATGGGGTAAACTTGATTTTTTCTCAATCCCACAATATACGTTATCCGTGTTTATTCTTTATATTTATCTATTTTTTAATACTTTTTCATATTGAACACGTGAGGCCTTAACGGTCAAATTTAGATTCTCAATTTGACATGATATTCTGATTCAGGAGGTCAAAAAACCTAGGTGTAGCGATTTTCAGCTCCTAAGGACGATTTTTGAGTGATCGATATTTTCATCGATCTTCTTATAATTGACTAATATTGTATCATAGTAATCAATAGGTCCTCAAACTACTATAGTTAAAACAAAGTCTTAAAATAACGAGTTTAAAAGTGACAATTTTGAAAAATGTGAATTAAGTGGTCTTAGAGTGAGAGATTCAATATAATGACTTTTATTTAATAAACTAGAGGTAATACTCTATACTATGTCAAAAGGAGATTAAAAATTATGAAGGTCAAAGTGTATGACCAAATGACAAAATGTGTCTTAAAAAGTAAAAGGGTTTCTATATGTGTTCAAAATATTGAATCACGTCTATTCTTTGAATAAGAGCTTTAAATAAATAGTTTAAGGTTGTCAAATTCAAAAGAATGTGTAAAACATAGTCTTAAACTTTGAATAAAAAATTTATAGATATTAATTAGTGTACAGCTGTAGTAGCTCTACAACATATCAAAAGTTCAAAGAAAATAATTTTTAGAGAGTGGATGTGTGAGGTGTTGTGACTATTATTTAAAATTTATTTTTACTTCAGTTTGAGCAAAATCGTGAATTTCGTGCACTGTAGAAAAATTGAGTCAGAAGGTCAACTCTAAGGGTCTTAAATTTAAAAAAATGTAAAAATGACTAACTTAGAGGACGAGATTCAAAATAAGAGTGTTTAGTCATTAAACTAGACTGTATGACCTATATTATGTTAAAAGGAGGGACAAAAATATTTTGATCAAAGTGTATGAGCAAATGGTAAAGTGTCCTTAAAAAGTCTAAAGTGTTGACTAATGTGCTTATAGAGTCATATAAAGTCTACTATGTAAATATTAGCTTTTAAAAATATGTTTAAGCCTTTCAATTAGTAAAAATATGTTCAAAGAGACTCATAAAATGAGAGTTTTAAGAAACGAGATATTGTTCAGTATACACTAAGAGACACTCTACAACATATCAAAAATATAGCAAAATCTATTTTTAGAGACTGCATGTGTAAAGGGTTGTGAGAGTTATCGAATAAATATTTTTCACTCAGTTTGTGCAAAATCGTGTTTTTGGAACACTGTAGAAAAATTAACTTCAAAAATCAACTCTAAGGGTCTTAATTTTTAAAAATGTGAAAATGTTTGACTTAGAGGACGAGATTCAAAATTCCCCCTCACTTTCATATAATTAGACCACACACTCTATATTATGTCAAAAGAAGGGACGAAAATATTTTGGTCGAAGTAAATGAGCAAATGCAAAAGGTTTATAAAATGTTTTAAAGTGATGACCAATGTGTAGCTATGGTATTATTAAGTATAGTGTGTAAATATTAGCATTTAAAAATGAGTTTAAGTGTGTCAACTTTTCATAATGTGTCAAAAAGGGTCTTTAAGACAGAGATTCAAAACATTTACTTTTATTTAATAAATAGTATGATAAACTCTATACTATATCAAAAGACTGACGGAAACTGTTTTGATACAGTGGATCTTGAATGTGTAAAGTCTCTTTAAAAGTTACTATTTTGAGTTATTTATAATTAAAATCATTATTTGAGACGAATATAAAAATATTAACTTTTTAAATAATGTTTTAGTTGTCAAAGTGAAAATGAATGTTGACTTTGTTATACTTAAAACTTCAAAATTCTTTTAAGAAGTATTAAAATGAGTTAAAATTATTTTATTACGTTTATTTAAATGAATTTTATGAATTAAAAATACTTTACACTACTTCACATTGGTACTCATTTCTAAAGTTATTGACTTTAAAAACTCAAAGAATGTTTTAAACAGTTGTTTAATTATTACTAAATACAAAATATATTTTAAAAATAAATTGTTGTGAAAAAATTGACTTAGAAAGTGATTTTAATTAAAAAATAATTTTTTCTCTTTTTTAATTTCTTATTTAAAAAGTCTAAAATAATCTTATATCAGGAATTGAACCTGATTACAATCATAAAATAATTGTAACTCTCCATATAGAGTATAAGAAATTAATATTTAATAAATAATAAATAATATATATAATATATAATATATAATATATAATATATAATAAATGACTCATATTAAAAACTATATATATATAATATATAAGATAAAAGATAATAAATATTTTTTATATACTCTTTATGCAGCCGCGGTCCGGGGCCGTTAGGCACTGGACCTGCGGCGTGACCCTAGTTATACATATGTATATATATATAATATAATACTATAATATATATATCTTATATATAAAGGCAATAGAAGTTGGATATTTGTGTCCCAAGTTCACGGACCGTTTATTCTATGATGGTTAAGGCTATGATAATATCCTTTTAGTATGTTATATATTATGTTCCAAATTTTATTTTAGTTTTTTTAATTTTTCAGAAATTCCATATCTAAGGCCTCAAAATAGTCCGAGAAGTTTTGCCGACCGTTAGCAAGTTGGCCGTCCTATGAAATCGATTAAAAATTTTTGAAAACTCATTCTTATTGGATAAAAAGAACACAAATATCTTTGTCTATTTTCGCGCCAAAAATTTATTGACATGGTCAAAGTTTATACTTCTAATCATTTTGTCTTCATTTTTTCAAAAAAAATTCAATTATATTTCTTTTTCTTTTGCAAAACTTTATTTTGTAAATTTGTTATCCATTTTTTTTTTATCTTTTATTTTAAAAATTTCTTTTTCTTTTTTAATTTCTTCTTTTTATATATTTTATTTATTTTTTTATATTTATTATTTATAAATTTATTTTTTAATTTATAACATTTTTCGCCACACATAAAAACAACTTTTAAAATAGAAGAAACAATTTAGACAAATAATCAGTTATCAAAGTGACTTAATAGACTTAACTTTAACCTATATGCATAAAATAACCTAAATAATGATAATGTATGAAGCTTTGAAAAAATTTGATCCACAAAGTTTTGAGATATCGGACACATTCTCTTTTGACCCTTTTAAAATTTAATGAAAACTATCTGGATCATCATGATAACTCATGAAACCATGCTAAAAGTCATTAAAACCTGTTTTTAGCATGTTGAAAAATTAACAAAAAAATTCAATTGCGTGTTCTGTCAACATTTTTTATTTTATTAATTATTAAACGTTACAGGGTTTATTTTAGATGTTTATATTTATGAATTATTTGAACACATTTTTAAAATAAAAAGGTAGAAGAGATATCGAAATCATTTTACTCTTAATAAAAATTTTTATACTTAATATTTGTAGTTTAGATAAAATTCGCCACTCATTGAACCCATCAGGTTTCTTTAAAGACAAGAATGAGTGGATATCTGTTTGGTTGACCCTCATAAAATCAATTTATGACTACATTTATGAATACAGTGACCTATATTATACACAAATCTGTCATTATTGCATATTTATGACAACAAAGTTGGTGTATCGGCAGATTTCGACCTCTTTAATTTCGAGTTTTGACTTCATATTTGGTGTAAGGATGCCTTATATGTTACATTATGATATTTCATATCTTTAAATGCTTTTTAAAAAAGGTTAAAAAAGTTAATTGCGACTTTGTACCAAGAAAAGTCGTCCTAACACACTTTTTAAAAGTCATATTAATAGTTATTATAATATTACATACATATATAAAGTCAAAATATAAAATATCGTTGAATCTCGGGGTCAAAAATGAAAAAGAAATTTTGATATTTTTCAAAAATTTAATTTTTATTGTTTTAACTAAGGTCAATGTCAACCATCATTTTTCTATCAATAAAGTCAATATTTATATAATATATAATATGTTTTATTCTAATTATAAATTTGTAAAAATTAGTTTTTAAAAATAAAAATTGACTGAGAAATAAAATTTCAAAGTGGCACGTCTCTCAAAAAAAGAATAATTTCTTAATACTGTTTATTGATTATTGTATCCCTATAAACACTATTAATTGACTGAAAAATTATTCTATAACTACAAGGATTATATATATTTATTTATATTAATGAAAAATTATATTAGTCAAACTAAAAATTATTTTTAGTATATATCATATATAAGTATGACATATATTTTCATATCATAAGAATTCATTTTAAAAAATCAATAATTATTTTTTTATTTATACTTTTGTGTTCTTTTAAAAGTAGCTTTATATATAAATATGGAATAACTTAATCATTTAATTTATAAATTTTTAAAATATAAGCAAACATAATTTTGGTTCCATTACTTTTAGACATATTTATTATGAAATGGATTCTTTATGAATATAAAAACAAAATTATCTATTATTAAAAAAGAAAATATGAATACAAATTCTTATTCATAAACTATCATGCATTTTTATTATATATAGATAAGTAGATATTAGTGATATGAAATAGTAGTAGTTAAACTTTTGAATTTTTAAAATTTTAATTCTTTTTTTTTCTATAAAATACAACGCGTTGTTTTTTATAGGAAAAAAAAAAGAATTAAAATTTTAAAAATTCAAAAGTTTAACTACTACTATTTCATATCACGAAACATATATATTCATTTAAAAAACTATATAATCTAAATAAGATCTATTTAGATAGAATATATGCATGATACCATAAAATCAATTTGATAAATGAATAAATAGAGTAAAGAATATATATAAACATTTTGATTTAGTCACTGATAGCATAAAATTATAAAATTATTTTTTTTATATAAAACGAATAAAATAAAAATATGTATTAATAAATAAACATTCCAGAATGAATAATTTAAGCAGAATAACTTGAAATAATAAATAGAATTATTGTTTATTTTCATATCATAATAGCTTTCATAGATAAATGTAACTTATATTAAGAAACTATTATGATATGTGTCATTAATGAAACTATTATAAACTATAAACTACTTTAAAAAGTATTTTTATGTATCTATATGATAGTATACATTTAAAAAAATATTTATATAAATTATAAAGCTCCAGTGTCTTCCCTGTCACTGGACGAAATTGCCACGTGGCAATTGTCACCAAAATTTGTGACAAAATATTTATTTTTGACAGTGTAATTTTATATTTTTATGACTAAGTCAATTTAAGTCTGGCTGAAAGTGACAGTCAGCTATTGTCATGGCAATTGTCACAAAAGTCAGGGAAGACATTGTAAAGCTCTAAAGGTTACGAAGCATCGGCGAAGCCGATGCCACCCGCTAGTTTATTTTAATTTACATAGTTTTATCATGTATATATAGGATAGGAAAGATGTTCCACATATTTACATATTATAGATATTATAATGATTAGTTTCATACTTTATATATATTATCTTGCTATTTATTTTTTATTATGTTATATTTAATTGTATAGTATTCCTTTTGTTTTATAATTTTTTAGGAATGAAATTAGTGCAGAGAATTCTTATCGAATAGCAGAGAAATGCAATACAAATTATTCAACATTACATTTCTATTAGATTACATTCTTTAATATGTTTATGGAAACTTATAGACCTTTCAAACATTTTCAATTTACTTATACATTTATAAAATCAATAATTCGTTAAAATAAGATATGTTTTAAACAATAGTTTGTGTATTGTGAATTTTATCTTTATAAATAACTATACTAAATATATATTTTGATTCTCTATGGCCTTCATATTATAGATCAAATACTGTTCTATCAATATGTCTCACAAGAATGTTTAATTGTAAATAAGGTTTTTAAAATAACAAGTTTTTTGCTCTTTCTAAGTCTAAAAGCGTGTTTGCAATGAAATGATTTAGCTTAATACAAACATGATCATTTATAAATCAATTTTATAATCAAACAGACATTTTAGTAAAAAAGAGTAGAATTCTAGAATGTTAATACACCCCCTGAAAACAAAGAATTTTATATAGACATTTTCTATGAAAAAAAGATTTTATTTAAGGGCTTGGTTGTGTTTTTTAAAAAGCAGATGTTTAACATAATTATTTTTTTTTGCTTATTTGAAACTATTTTTTATATAAAGTACCTGAAACAGACTGACCTCCTGCACCAAAGTGACACTTTTTCTGAAAAACGTAATTCTCATGGGAATTTATTTTATTACAGTTAAAAATATAAAAAAACATGGAAATCAGTTTTTTTTTTAATTGTTAAACAAAACAATATGTGATAACAAATATATATAATAAATAAAAGAAATTATAATAAAAAAATGAAAAAAATATATAGAAATTATAATAATTAGCATGAATATTAGTAGTATAGTATAAATTAGAAATTAATAAATTAAAAAATAAATATATATATAATTATTAAGAAGAATATATTATAAAGCATCATCAATTTAAGAGGAAACACTGATTTCATCATTATTAACAGGTCTAGAAGTATATGTTAATATTCTATTAGATATTCTTGATGATCTATTATTTTGTTTTCTCTAGAACAATCTTCAAAGTCATGAATAAACTCTTTTTCAGTATCAATAAGTAGTTTTGAAGCATCCCAAGCACTCATAATGCTTCTCCTACTAGCGATTGTCAGACTTTTGCATGATTCTTTTGGGGTTTTTTTTGTATTTTTTTTTTGATTATTTGGGATTATTTTGTAATGACCACAAATTTTGCGTTTTTATATATATATGACTATTCAATTAAAAATATAAATGGCTAGTTTTTCCAAAATCAGGGGTGGCCCTTCCTTAAGAGAATAGATTAAAAGTAAGTTTATGTTCCGATTTTAATATGTATTCACAATTAGGCAAGAAAACTTGCGGTTTTATTATAATGTTACAACTCAACATTGGTAAATGATGTATAAAAACGGATAAAAAGGTATATATATGAAAATAGATAAATACATATTTACTTTTATTTTATTATTCTCTCATACTAGTTCTTCACTACTTCCAGCTGACACATGTCTCTGAACTGGATACTTTTGCTTATCATTTATGAGGTTATAATTTAGTTTTAGAAATAGATGTTTTTGAATTTTTTCAAATGAAAGATTTGCGCGCTGAGTCTTTTCCAGTTCATTTAGGTAACTGAAGAGTTTTTCTACATAACAGTTTGAAAGTTTAATTGAAGCATACTGTTGCCCAATGATTTGAAATTTCTTTTGGTTTTCTGGTATTTCGAGGATGAAACTTTCTACTTCGTTCTTTGAAAGTTAAATATTATCTAAATCTTTATTTATAATATATTCTGATTTACATTTTACATAATAATTATATATTTCTTTTATATCATCCATTAAAAGGCTATTTCTATATATAGGAAAACTCAATATGTACTCTATAAACGATTCGCAACTATTTAAGGGGATATGTAAATAGTCAAACACAACAATTCTCTTATAGAATTCGTAAAGACTCTTATCTTCATTGAAATACTTCTTCATTTTGATAATACTGGAGTTTATATCTAAAGTATATATTATTTTATATATATATATTATATATTATTATTATTATTATTATTATTATTATTATTATTATTATTATATAGATGTATACTCTCTTTTAGTTTTTTCACTAATCTATTTACTTCCATGACCCCAAGGTTACTAACATTATCTGATACTATTATATCAATTTGATTATATGATTTATCCAGTTTATTTGAAAACCTGTTCATAATATAGAAACCATTAACTGATGATATAGTATTTTCACAAATGGCGTTAGTAAACAGAACGAAGTCCTCACTTACTTCTTTTTTAGCGTCTAGTTCTACTTTTAACTGTATATAATTATCATCATTCTCACATGTTGATATAATATCTTTTCCATATTCTGATTTAATTATTTCTTTCTTATTATCAATCATATATGCTCTTATAATATCTAAATATTTTATATAGAAAAGAAGACACTCAAAATATGATTGCCATCTTGTAGAAGAGTATCTAGGAATAGTAGCTGCTAGTGAGTCATGTTGCTTTATAAACAAATGGAGTTTCCCTCTTTTTATCTCTGCTTTGCTGAAATATTTATTTATGTTTGAAGAGAACTTATTAGCGTATATAGTTTTATCTCTTAGTTCTCTACATACTATATCTAGAATATGGCAAATACAAGGTACACGTTCATGATTATAGAAGTATCCAAGTTGCTCGTTACAGTATCTTATCATGGTACTATCATTATCTGTATGTATATATAAATATTTTCATTATCTATATTATTAATATCCTTAATTTAGCAGCCCAAAAGTACGGTGTCTCACACACTTTCACCTTTATTGACTTTGTTATTAACTTTTATAAAATAAAAATAACATCATAAAAACCGGAACACAATTCTGAAAATGACTGTTAAAGAAATTTTTCGAAAACTCTAAATTTCTGGCTAAAAAACGCAAAAAACCATTTTCGCACAAAATTTTAACCAAAATTATTGGATTATTTTTATTTTAGCCAATATTCTTCATTTTTATAAAAACACTTATTTTTCCATTTTCATTTTTTATTGTTTTCTTATTTTTGCTATATCACTTCACATACTCTATATTTATTTTTATAAAATTGACTTTTATTGACGGGTTGGTCTTATAAATAGTTTTGACGGGTAAATTTGTTTATATTAAGAACTTGACAACATATCAATACACACATCACTAACTTTAAACTCTAAAATGGTTTCAGTTGTCATGATAATGACCTCAACTACTCTGTAACAACAATAATTCCTTTAAATAACAACAAAAGACAAACTGATATCCAACACATTTCTTCTTTATAAACTTATTTGAGTTTATTTAAGTTATTTAGAATCAATACATGTCATTAGTATGTCTTTTAGTTGTTTAAAATGTTTTAATAAGAAAATATTTGATAATAGAAATTTTGATGTTTTGATAGTATAGTTTGTTATTCGTCTTTCTTCTTGAGTTTTGGGTATTTTTTAAAAATAAAAGCATAATCATAATTAGGATAAGCTATTGCAGATACATATTTTTTATTTTATCTAAATATTTAATATTGACTGAGAAACATTCATTTATATGAAAAACATAAAAATGAAAATTTTCAAAAAAGGGTATAGTTTGTTATTGTGATTTCTCAATCAATTCTTGATAAAATAAAAAAGTTAAAACATATTTAGAAACTAGACATGTCATAGCAGATACATGTTTTTTATTTTTTTAATTAATAAAAAACTCAGGTCACAAGAGTCAATAGTTGAACTCAATAAATAAATGACTTTTGAAATTTTTGTCAAAAATTTTTCATTTGTTTTTTGTTAATATTCTCATCAATAATTAATATATTTGACATTTGACACTATATTGAATCACTACATATCAAAATAAACATATTTTACAATTTTATTTTGTTTTTAAAAGACTTTGACAACAGATCACCAGACAATGTTAACTTAATAAACTCTTAAAACGTTTTAATTAGTGCTGAGAATCACGCATGGACACTATATGTCACTTTTTTACAAAAGTTAAGACAACATGTTAGACTGATACTGACAATGTTTGTCTTAAGAAGTCAGTTATGAGTCATTATGAGTTGTAAATGTTATAAATAGTGTTTTAATAAATAAATATGCTCTTATTAGTCTTTAATTAGTGAAATAAATCGTTTAAAAGAAGAAAACATTTTTGACACTATAGTTTATTTTGACAATTTTTCCATCAATATTAATTTTTAAAAAATAAATAAAACCTATTTATAAACTAGACAACCTATAGTTTATAAATTTATAAAAATATTATCAAAATATAAAATAACTTTTGAGATAAAAAATTATATATGCAAAACATAAAAAAATTAATTTTTGAAAAAAGGGTATACTTTATAACATTAATTTCTCAGTCAATATTTAATTATTTTATATAATTATAACAAATAAATATAGAGAATAAAACATATTAATTATATTATTTTTAATATTTAAAATTAATTAAGAAATGAGTTTAGTAGAGTCAATAGTATAACATGTTAAAAAACTGAAAATTGAAAAATCATTTTTCTAAAAATTTTCTGAAAGTTGACAAATCAAATTCATATTTGACAATTAATTTTTACATTTTTGAAAAATAGAGTATGTATCTATTACATATGTAAAAAGAATGGTCAAAAATAAGTTAGACGAGTGTATGAGTATATGCACATGTTGACTCATAATTTTGAAAAAAGTAGTTAAATATGTCCTAAACCACATATCAAAGCAATTCTATAAATATTATCACTTTATAATGAGTTTAAAGGATAAAATAATTTTGAATTGTCTGTTTGACTGTCTTAAGTGAAGAGATTCAATACACTTTTTATAAAAATGAGTATTAGAGTGTTTAATGTTTATAATAATAAAAGAATTGTTTGAAATAAAGGTGGTTGTGTGTTTGACCAAAATGTTAAAATGAGTCTATTTTTTAAAAATGGTTGTAATAAGTATGTATAGAGTGTTTTTAGAGTGTTTCATATTAAAATCTACAATAAATAAACATTTTAAGTTGTTCAAAAAATTATTTTTTTAGAATTACAATAGTTAAGTCAAGAGATTCAAGTCACTTTTTATAATAATAATAAATAGACTTATTATAGAATATAAAATATTAAAAATTAGTTTAATTAAACATGGTTGACTGTTTGATAGGAGTGTTAAAATGGGTAAAAAGATTTTAATTGTTTCTAAAACTGTATAATACGTTTTTATGTCACTAAATACAAAATTATTATTGTTTAAAGAATGTTTTTTGTCTTTCAAAAGAACTCATTCTTTGTAATTGTGACTTTAAACAAAAGAGATTCAAGTTATTTTTTACAAATTAAAATAACAAATTCAATACATGTGTATATTAGCATAAAATTAGTTAAAATAAAAGTGAGTATATGTATTTAAAAACGTTCAGTCTTTTAGAGTTTTTTTATGATAACTTATTTGTTTTAGAAGCTATATTGTATGTACAATAATAAAAGTTTCCAAAGTATTTAAATCTATTTAGTTATGAAATGAAATGTAATTTTTGTTTTATATTTTAGTTTTTATTTCTTATTTCTAGAATGATTTTGATAACACTATAAAAATTGAATTAAATTTGAATTAATTAATTTTAAATAATGAAAAGATAATTTCTCTATAAATATTCTCTTTTACTTAAAACGAATAGATTCTATTAATGATAAATATTAAAATAAGACTCTAATTTTTTTGTTTATTATATAAAGTAATAAATATCTTTTAATTATTAAGAGTACTTTTGTATTAATAATTCAAACTAAAATAAGTATAATAAAAGAAAAATTATAATATTTATCAAATAATATCAAGATATGATTACTATTTATATAATTAAACATTTATTAATTGAGAAAAGCTGTATAATAAAATTTCTAAAATATTTATATAATAGTATATATAAAAGGAAAGGATAAAATATAAAAAAACAAATAGATATCAAAATTATAATATTTTAAAAATAAAACAAAACAATATATGAAAAGAATAAAAAAGAATATATAATATTTTTTTAGACAAGAGAATAAGCTATTTCTCACAATAATAATTATATAGACTAATTCAAATAAAACATAAATATTTAAAGGTAGGGTATAAGTGATAATAATATGTTTTAAAAGAAAAAGTATTTTATAATCATATTGATATTATTTAAAATACTAAATATTTATAAAACTAAATGAATTGATAAAATACATAGAAAGTTATAAATGAAATAACAAAGAAAAGTGAATTAATATTGAAAACTAAAAACTAAATAGAAATAGAAATAGAAATAGAAATAGAAATAGAAATAGAAATAGAAATAGAAATAGAAATAGAAATAGAAATAGAAATAGAAATAGAAATAGAAATAAGATCAAAAATAAAACACAAGAGTTAATTAATTATCATTGATAAACAATAAATATATATAGTCAATAATAAAAATGGCTAAAAAGAATATTAAAAAAAAAAAGGAAATAATACTCAAGAACATATAGAATGTTAAGTAAGAATTATCAATATGTATGAATTAAATTATTTAAAATACTAAATTGAAAATTAAGATTAGAAGATAACAATTAAAAGCAATTGAAATAATATTTTATAAAATATGAAATAGTTTTAATCCTAAAAAAAAATAAAAACAGAAATGAATAACAAAAACATAAGAATAAATATTCATTTTTTAAAATTCAATGTAAGATATAACAATTGAGAGATAATAATTATCTAAACTCAAGCGTAGGCTGGCGTAGCCAGTCGTGAAACGCTTGTATTCTTTAAAACATTTTGTAATTATTTTTTGATAATCTATATGAGTAAAGCCACTCATTTCATATACACCTAGAAGGAACACATTCTTTGAATCAAGAGGCTTTACAAGGATGCCAAATACTTCTCTTCCTCCTTCATCAGTGGTACCATCAATAAACATCTCAATTTTTCTATTAAAAAGTATTATTTTTAGCTTTTCTTTTTCTATATTATATAGTTTAGGAATAGTAGTATTGGATAGTGTTCTTAATGTAGGGATATCATTACAATTGATTATATGTCTAACAGCGAAATATTTATATTCCTCTGAATCTAGGAATCATAAAGGACTATATATTTATATAAGAAGTATAGCCATATCTTCACCAATATTTGTATTTTTACATTTATTTTTTATTTCATTATTTTCTTTTTTTCTAGTTTCAAAATGTTGCCTATTTATTATATGTTTTTTTGTTTTAGATGAGAGATTATGTTTGAAGAATTATTGTATAGATATGATTGTTTACAGCACTCACAAAGGATCTTATTATCAACTGGCTTTAAGCAGCATCTATCTTGGTGAAAACGGTTTTCTGGATCATCAAAAGTCTGTAATCACCTTTCAAGCGTCATCTTATTGTTATGTCTTTGATTTATAGAAGTTTTCCTTTCTTTATTTTTTTCTCTAATTGCTTCTGACATTTTCATTACGGTTTCCTAAATATGAATATTACTATTATTTTCTTCCACGAGTTGTTGCGTCTCCTGTTGGTTATTCTGCTGCTATTCATCATTTATATTATTATCTTTTTCACCATTAATGTTCTGATTTGTCGATGTTTTTCTTGTATTGTTTTCAGAAATGTTTTTCTTCTGTTTTCGATGTATTATATTAATTTTTTCTGTGTTTCTGTTGCATTCCATTCTTTTCTTTTTGGATGCTATAATTAATTATGTTAAGTTTAAAAAATTTAAGTGTAAAAATAGTATACATTGTTTTTGTTGTTTATTCATAATAAAAAATCTTATTTAAAAGTTTAATTCGTTATAAAAATGGTAAAAGAAAAATAAGTTAAAATTATTTCTTAAATCTAAATAGATATGGCTATTTTTCTTTATTATTCATGAAATATTCCGTCTAATAATGGGTTTTTTATTTCAAGATAATTTTGGCTTTTTTTTGCATAATATTATAGAAAACTAGAAACGTTGTATCTTCATAAAAACTGTGAATACCAAATATTTTTTTATAAAAATACCATATTTAGTACTTCATATATACATAACTGCTATTAATATATTAGAATATATATATATGAGAATAGGCAAAAAAATTCCCATTGGTCAGTTTTTGGAAAATGCATTTGATTGGCTACTATATACTATAGTTTGTCGCCGCAACTCCTCTAAACTTACGGGGAGTTAACTTTTGAGTGAAACACAGTTCAATAGGATATAACATGTAGTTGTGCACCATATATTTGGTTAAGCGATATAATTAATAATTAAAAAGATATTAATAAAAGAACAGAAAACATGATTTTTGAGTCGTTTTTGATTGGCTCTTTGGGGTGACCCCGATAAAAATTGTTGACCAGACAATTGGAAAATAAACATGGGGTAAACTTGATTTTTTCTCAATCCCACAATATACGTTATCCGTGTTTATTCTTTATATTTATCTATTTTTTAATACTTTTTCATATTGAACACGTGAGGCCTTAACGGTCAAATTTAGATTCTTATTTTGACATGATATTCTGATTCAGGAGGTCGAAAAACCTAGGTGTACCAATTTTGAGTTCCTGAGGACGATTTTTGAGTGATCGATATTTTCTTCGATCTTCTTATAATGGACTAATATTGTATAATGGTAATCAATAGGTCCTCAAACTACTATAGTTAAAACAAGGTCTTAAAATAATGAGTTTGAGTGTCACAATTTTGAAAAATGTGAATTAAGTGGTCTTAGAGGATAAGATTCAATATAATGACTTTTGTTTAGTAAACTAGAGATAATACTCTATTCTATGTTAAAAGGAGAGTCAAAATTATGATGGTCAAAGTGTATCACCAAATGACAAAATGTGTCTTAAAAAGTAAAAGTGTTTGCATATGTGTATAGAATCATGTATTAAGTATATTCTATGAATAAGAACTTTAAATAAATAGTTTAAGGTTGCCAAATTTAAATAAATGTGTAAAACATAGTCTTAAACTATGAATAAAAAATTTATAGATTTTAATTAGTGTACAGCTGTAGTAGCTCTACAACATATCAAAAGTGCAAAGAAAATAATTTTTAGAGAGTGGATGTGTGAGGTGTTGTGAGAGTTATTAAAAATTTATTTTTACTTCAGTTTATTTAAAATCGTGAATTTCGTGCACTGTAGAAAAATTGAGTCAAAAAATCAACTCTAAGGGTCTTAAATTTAAAAAAATGTAAAAATGAGTGACTTAGAGGACGAGATTCAAAATAAGAGTGTTTATTCATTAAACTAGAGTGTATGAGCTATATTATGTTAAAAGAAGGGACGAAAATGTTTTGATCAAAGTGTATGACCAAATGGTAAAGTGTCCTTAAAAAGTCTAAAGTGTTGACTAATGTGCTTATAGAGTCATATAAAGTCTACTATGTAAATATTAGCTTTTAAAAATATGTTTAAGCCTTTCAATTAGTAAAAATATGTTCAAAGAGAGTCATAAAATGAGAGTTTTAAGAAACGAGATATTGTTCAGTATACACTAAGAGACACTCTACAACATATCAAAAATATAGCAAAAACTATTTTTAGAGACTGGATGTGTGAAGGGTTGTGAGAGTTATTGAAAAAATATTTTTACTTCAGTTTATCCAAAATCGTGTTTTTGGAACACTGTAGAAAAATTAACTTCAAAAATCAACTCTAAGGGTCTTAATTTTAAAAAATGTGAAAATGATTGACTTAGAGGACGAGATTCAAAATTCCCCATCGCTTTCATATAATTAGACAACACACTCTATATTATGTCAAAAGGAGGGATGAAAATATTTTGGTCGAAGTAAATGAGCAAATGCAAAAGGTTTACAAAATGTTTTAAAGTGATCACCAATGTGTAGCTATGGTCATATTAAGTAAAGTGTGTAAATATTAGCATTTAAAAATGAGTTTAAGTGTGTCAACTTTTCATAATGTGTCAAAAAGGGTCTTTAAGAAAGAGATTCAAAACATTTACTTTTATTTAATAAATAGTATGATAAACTCTATATTATATCAAAAGACTGACGGAAACTGTTTTGATACAGTGGATCTTGAATGGGTAAAGTCTATTTAAAAGTTACTATTTTGAGTTATTTATGTTAAAATCATTATTTGAGACGAATATAAAAATATTAACTTTTTAAATAATGTTTTAGTTGTCAAAGTTAGAATGAATGCTGACTTTGTTATGATTAAAGCTTTCTAATTCTTTTAAAAAGTATTAAAATGAGTTAAAATTATTATATTATGCTTATTTAAATGAATTTTATGAATTAAAAATACTTTACACTACTTCACATTGGTACTCATTTCTAAAGTTATTGACTTTAAAAACTCAAAGAATGTTTTAAACAGTTGTTTAATTATTACTAAATACAAAATATATTTTAAAAATAAATTGTTGTGAAAAAATTGACTTAGAAAGTGATTTTAATTAAACAATAATTTTTTCTCTTTTTTAATTTCTTATTTAAAAAGTCTAAAATAATCTTATATCAGGAATTGAACCTGATTACAATCATAAAATAATTGTAACTCTCCATATAGAGTATAAGAAATTAATATTTAATAAATAATAAATAATATATATAATATATAATATATAATATATAATAAATGACTCATATTAAAAACTATATATATATAATATATAAGATAAAAGATAATAAATATTTTTTATATACTCTTTATGCAGCCGCGGTCCGGGGCCGTTAGGCACTGGACCTGCGGCGTGACCCTAGTTAGAATATATATAAATAATCATTATAATCAACATAAATAAAAAGAGATAAATAATCCATATTTTATAAACATTTTTATAAATATACTTAAATAATTATAAATATAAACAAAAGAATCAGTCAAATTTCATTTTTTCATTATTTTTTGCATATTTTTGTATATGCAAAATCCAAAACTGGAAGACGAAATCCAAAAATTTGACAATCCCTACAACAACGTCAAATACAGAATAATTAATATAAACAAAGAATTGTGTATTTTTTTCCACTTAATTATTTTCTCAATAATTTACAACAATAAAAACATAAGCATTTTGCCAAGTTTATCGCGGTATTAATAGTACTGAAAAATAGACTGTCCTGAGTCAAGTTTTACAATTTAAGGCGTCCTGAGTCAATTATCTCAAATGGAAAACTCTGGTCTGACTGTCCATGATACAAATAGGCTCGGCTCAATTTTTCAGTGTAAAAAGAAATAAATTTTTGATTTTTTGACTGAATTTTGGTTCTAAGTCATAGAGACAAGCTTATTCACTTTTAATTACATTTATGACTATAAGAGGGTCTAAACTTCAAACACTACTATAAAATTTAAAAAATTTGGACACCATGAATTCACAAAATTAACACTTTAAAATAAAGAAAAACGTTTTGGGTATTATGTGACCCTCTGTAAATAAACAATAATGTCAATTCTTTATTAAAATTTGTCTAATAGGGTTTTAAAGTCTAAATCAAAAGTCGACTGAAAAAAGTGTCAAAATTTTGTCAAAATCCACGATTTTTGCCTAAGTCTATGAAACTACTCAATTTTTAGTGGCTGAACAAATTTTGAACTGAAATAAGCCAATCATATGATTTAAAATGATGAAACCAGAATAACAGTGATATATTATTACATCACAATTTGCTCTCAGCTCTCACTCACAAAGATATTCACGGGGCGGCTAAATATAAAGAACGGTATATACGGGTAAAAGCCGCGAATGTAAAAAAACTTTCCCGTGAATACACATGAACATGTGCATTGAGTTGAATTTCTCAAGTAGTAATATATTAGAAAGGTGGTTCGAAAGAATAGAAAACAAAGACAATATAGATATAAAAAATCAAGATCAACTAATTGTAAGATTTACTTCTGACTTTCGAGTCAAATACTCTTATGATGATCTTTGTTTCGTGTTTCGCTGAGAGCAAATTGTGATGTAATAATGCGTCATCGCTCAATTTGATTGGAGGAATCTTGAGTTTCTCCGATCGGATTGGATAAGTTGTGTTTGGTTGTAAGTGTAATTCTTAATATTTATAATTAGGGTCCCAAACCTTTAAATTGAAATAACTTTTTATCCAGAAGGAATTAGACCCTAAAAATAGCAAAAAAAGAGTTTTGGGAATGGGTACAATTTAATTTTTATTGACTGGTGATTAGGTCCTGACAAGATATAAGGGCATATTCTGTATTTTTAATTATGCTGACGTGGTTTATATTTATTTTATTTTATAATTTATTTTATAATTTATTTTATAATTTTTAGTAAAAAAAAAAAAATGCAAAATAATAATACTAACCCTGTATATTAATAAATATATTTAAGTTATTGTTATATAGAACCGTCAGTCTCAATATTGGACTCTTACTTTATTTGGTGAAGACCTTTTACATTTTAATGAAGTAATCCAACCCAGTTGGAATAGTAATGGTCTTCCATTTGAAATAGTATATAAATATATTATATATATATATATATAGAACTATGTTGCTTTATCAAGAGAAGTATCTCCGACTACAAACAACACTCATGTACATTTATATATGGAAATGAAAAAAAGGTTAAGAAGAAATCAGATAATAAGATTACTATCCTTAGAGCATACTGATGTAAGACCAAGGGAGTGGTCACGAGAGGCAACTTTAATTTATTTAAGTGAAGTATATATTTATATATATTAATTTAATTATTTAATTATAAATATTAGATAAATGAAATAGATGAATATTACAATACAAGCAATACACTTGGATATGGAGCAAACTTTCAAAATGGAATGCATCGCGATTTAATAAATGCTTCTACTTATAATGGTGTTCTTTATAATATGAATAATAATAATAGCTTTGCTAGAATAGACCCAATATCTACAGCTCCTATGAATTTTACTCATAATAAAGTCAAATATTCTAAAAACAAAAAACGTATATACATTATAATTTATATTATATATATAGATCCAAAAAAAATATCTGAAGAAGTTGCTTCAATGATAAAAAATGGTTGTACTTATGAAGATATATGGGAAGAATATGCTTCCTTTGCCCTATTACATTCAAATAACATAAAAAAAGCAATCTATGACTTTAATACCAAAAAAAGAAATACTGCACCTATAGTTTTATATTTATATGGGAAAACTGGAGTAGGTAAAACTTATACAGCTAAAAAAATATGTGAACTAGGCGAAAATGAAGATGGTAAAGGATCTTACTACATGAAGAATGGAGATATTAAATGGTATATATTATATTATATTCTATATTTATAGGTGGGATGGATACAAAGGTCAGTTTGGCATCATTATTGATGATTTTAGAAAAATCTATAATGATAAAGACCTTCTTCGTATTTTAGATTATTATGATGTAGGAGTGGAAACAAAAGGTTCAACAGTAAAAATCACCTCACCTCTAATTATATTTACGTCTGATAGAAGCTTAAAAGAAAATTTCAAAGAACTTTCAAATGATGAATTAGAACAACTACTCAGAAGATTCTACAATGAATATGAATTACTTGAAGATAATACTATTGATTTCAAATATAGCAAAGCTAAAGATGATTACATCAAAGGTATCAGACGTAATCTACTATATAAAGATGATGAAACCAAATATATACAAGCCGCTGATATTATGATGAAAATTAATAATCAATACAAACCAACAGTCAATATACCCATACAAATAGAACTAGATAATGAACTTACCCTTAGCTCACCTCCAACAACTCCTCGTATATCTCTTCCTACTATTGAAATAACTACTCCTAAAAAAACAAATTTCTGTCACAAAAGACCTAATACTCCTATACCTATTCTAGATTTATCATCTTCAGATAACGAATATAGTAATGAACTCATTGATCTCACTTTCACTGATAATGAAGAAGACGATGAAGAATATTCTGATCATAATAAACCTATAAGTCTTTCATGGGATAGTAGCGAAGATGATTATTGTATACTCCCAGACTCTCAAAACATTAAACAAGAATTCTAAATTCTATATATTTATTATCTATTGAGTTTTTCTGATTTCATATCTTTTCTCAGTTATATCTTTGTTTTAAAAACTTATTTGTTTTGTTATATAATTCATATGCAACTCAACACATTGTGCAATTGTGAAATTGTGTATCTGTGAAAATGTGAAATTGTGATTTTGTGAAATTGTGAAATTGTGAAATAATATTTGTGTTGAAGTGCAGTGAGTGTGAGTAGTAATAATAAAAATTGAACAAAACAAAATTAATTTAAGACAAATAAAAATATATATACACATAAATTAAAATTTAGTTAAAGTATTTATTCCTTGAACCCATGGAGAAACACCAGGTATAGCACTAGCAGCTGTAGCTATATTTTGAACAGTTTCACTATTCCAAGACCTTTTAAATTTATTCCAGAAATCAACTACACCATTCCACATAGTTTGAAAATCATTATAAGAAGAAGGATAACAAAAATCTAATGATTGAGTTAAAATAGCACAAGCATAAAGAGCTTGTTCATCTAATAAAGGAGGATTCTTTAATAATGGGAAATACTCACTATTATAAGAAGGAACTAACTCATAACCATTACATATTTTTAAAGTAAATGGATTGTTAAAATTTGAACCTTCAACTCTAATAATACCAAAATTAAATCCAGTATGTAAGAAAGAAGGAACATATTCAGTTACTTCTATAGGTAGCATAACCTTAGTAAATATTCTTTTAGACATCCAAGTATCATAATCAAATATATTCATTTGAGCACTAGCACTTCCTAATAATCCATTAATAAAATATTCATAACTATCTCCTGTATCAAGTTGTTTCTTTTGAAATATAGGTGGCCTATAATAATTCTTATAACCATAAGATAAATGTTGAGGCATATAACAACCATCAGGGACATTAAATACTTTATATTTTGGAGAATAAGAAGTAATAGCATTAGAATCTAAAGGAATATAAGGATTCATATAACTATTAAAAGCTTGATAAGATAAATCTTGAGATTCTACACTACCACTAGTAGTATACATAGTATCTACACAATACGGTACTTGAATACCATATATAAGACCTTGCATATTATTAGTATTACCAGCCCATTTTAATGTACAACCACGAAATAATCCACGACCTAAATTAAAATCTTCTTGATTTTGCTGCCAATTAGGATCTTTAACACCCATAATACATGTTTGAGATGATGATGTTTTATCCACAGTATTATACCAAGTAAATGTACCATAAATCAAAATAGGATAAGTAGACCATGGTGTTGCAATTATAGTAAAATTATTATATAAATCTGGGACAACAGCTCTAGGATCTACAAATGTATCTTGATCTATAGATATATTAAACTTATTATTTAAAGTATAAATCATGTGGGTTTGGCCATCAGGTACACCGTCAACAGGTATAGAAGTATCATCACAAGGATTAACGTAACGCTTAAGATAAAGGGCTCCCGCAGAGGAACTAGCCATTGACAACTTGTCATTTATTATAGTACCTAAACTAGACATTTAAAATAATTTATGCAAAATAACAAAACATATTTATAAGAAAACGAATTTATATATACAGATAAACTGTCTCCTAATACGAATTTATATATTCAGATAAACCGTCTCTAAAAACAAATTTATATATTCAGATAAACTGACTCCATTAATAATTATTAATCAAATCATATCATATTTTATTTATTTTATTTACAATAAATGCCTTATAGATACTCATCCAGATATAGAGGTACTCAACGTACCTATTATAGAAGAAGAAGATATAATAGAAATTCAAACGCTGTAACCACTTATAACAATGCAGTTAATTCTTTTAGAACAAATTGGGCAACTATCGCCGAAGATACTACCGTAGGTGGAATCGCAAATAAACACAAACTTAGGCACCAATTAATGCTTGTAGCCAAAAAATGTGGAAGAATGTACGTAGCTCAAGCTAGAACACTATTAACATCAACAGATTATACTATACCAATTCAAATATTTATACCAAGCGCTACAGGTGACGACGAAAATGCAAAGAACATTAAAAAACTCTGCAACTCTACTATCAAACAAATTATAAACACAGTCTACACAATTAACAAAAACGGAATCAAAAAAGAATATATATATAGACTAAACGGTTTACTCTATACCTATCCATTCACTGCAGAACCACTCGCCTATGATTTCACACTACCCATCTACTATGCATCCGATGATTTTACAAAAGCAGAAACAATACTAGTTTTTATATACCAAATGGGAGGAATCAACACATTTCCTATTATGTATAATATTTCAGAAGGAGGACAAATGACTTTCAGAACAGAACCACAATATAATACCGTTATCACTGCATTGTTCGACGAAGCTACAAGATACGTTGCCGCTGCACAAACAGCAGGAACATCACCTATGGTATACTATGCTCAAAATCTACCAGATAGATTACGACACTAAACATACTAACACTACAAACATTAATTCTTGTCTAATATAATAATATATAATTAAAAACACTGTTTTGTTAATTCTTTTTAAAAAAAAACATTAAAAAAAAAAAAAAAAATCGAACACCAAACTCGACTGCGCGACCATACTCTTTGTGAACTTCTACAATAAAACAAGATAAGGATCCGAGAGTACTATACAACCACAAAACTGAGCATTTGCTCTCAGCTCTCACTCACAAAGATATTCACGGGGCGGCTAAATATAAAGAACGGTATATACGGGTAAAAGCCGCGAATGTAAAAAAACTTTCCCGTGAATACACATGAACATGTGCATTGAGTTGAATTTCTCAAGTAGTAATATATTAGAAAGGTGGTTCGAAAGAATAGAAAACAAAGACAATATAGATATAAAAAATCAAGATCAACTAATTGTAAGATTTACTTCTGACTTTCGAGTCAAATACTCTTATGATGATCTTTGTTTCGTGTTTCGCTGAGAGCAAATTGTGATGTAATAATGCGTCATCGCTCAATTTGATTGGAGGAATCTTGAGTTTCTCCGATCGGATTGGATAAGTTGTGTTTGGTTGTAAGTGTAATTCTTAATATTTATAATTAGGGTCCCAAACCTTTAAATTGAAATAACTTTTTATCCAGAAGGAATTAGACCCTAAAAATAGCAAAAAAAGAGTTTTGGGAATGGGTACAATTTAATTTTTATTGACTGGTGATTAGGTCCTGACAAGATATAAGGGCATATTCTGTATTTTTTAATTATGCTGACGTGGTTTATATTTATTTTATTTTATAATTTATTTTATAATTTATTTTAATATTTATTTGATATTTTATAAATATGAGTGATAATAATAATGTTGTATTTATATAATTATTATATATATATGTATATAGTCACCACAAAGTCAATATTGGTTTTGTACACTATTCGGTGATGACCGAGATTTCTTTTTTCAAGAGACTCTACCTAATTGGGAGGAAAATGGTTTACCACAGGAAATTATGTATGTGGCGTATGTAACTGAACCTAATAACGAAACACATAATACGCATACACATTTATACATTGAATTAACAACAAGAAGAAGAAGAAATAAGGTCCGAAGAATGCTTCAGTTGGAACATACAGATGTTAGACCTCGTGATGGAACTCGTGAAAACGTACTATATTATTTATCAGAGGTATATACATATATATATGTATATATATATATATATAGATAAATAATTTACATGAAATATATCGTAACCAAAATACTAGAGGCTATGGAGCTATAACAAGTGGTACTCATCGTGATTTATTTGCAAGTCAAACTTTCAATGGAAGACTGTATAACTTAGAATCAAGAAACATAAGTAGTGAACCTTCTCCGTTATCACCTGGTCCTATTAGATTTATTAAAACAGATGTTAAATATTATAAAAATAAAAAACATCCGAAAAAAAATTCCGAAGAAGTAGCTACAGCAATAAGGAATGGTAATACTTACGATGCTATATGGCACGAATTTCCGGGATTTACACTCTTACATTCACAAGCAATTAAGAGATTAATCTATGATTTTAATGAAAAGAAAAGAGTAGAATCTCCAGTAGTTATATATATATGGGGCGAAACTGGTTTGGGAAAAACCTATACAGCAAAAAAACTTTGCGAATTAGGTCCAAACAAATTAGGTGATGGTTCATATTATTTAAAGAATAGCGATATAAAATGGTATATTAATATATTTATATATACAAGCGTTTCACGACTGGCTACGCCACCTACGCTTGAGTTTTGATAGTTGTCATCTCTTAATTGTTATATTTTATGTTTTTTTTTAATATTATGTTTATTTTTATGTTTTTGTTATTCATTTCTATTTTTTTTATTTTTAGGATGAAGACTATTTCATATTTTATAAATTATTATTTCAATTGTTTTAGTTGTTATCTTCTATTGTTTAGTTATTAGTTTAGTATATTCTAAATAATTCAATTCATACTTTATTGATAATTCCTATTTAACATTTTATATTACATTTTTTTGAGTATTATTTCCTTTTTTATTTAGTATCATTTTAGCTATTTTTATTATTGATTATATATATTTATTGTTTATTAATAATAATTGATTAGCTCTTGTGTTTTATTTTTGATCTTATTCATATTTCTATTTCTATTTCTATTTCTATTTCTATTTCTATTTCTATTTATATTTCTATTTAGATTTCTATTTAGATTTCTATTTAGATTTAGATTTAAGTTTAGATTTATATTTATATTTATATTTATATTTACATTTATATTTATATTTATATTTATATTTATATTTATATTTATATTTATATTTCTATATTAATTCACTTTTCTTTGTTAATTTATTTATAACTGTATTTGTAATTATAAATTCATTTAGTTTTATAAATATTTTATACTTTAAACAATATTATTATGATTATAAAAAATTTTTTATTTTAAAACTTAATATTATCAGTTATATCTTATCTCTAAGTATTTATTTTTTATTTTTAATTATTCTATATAATTATTATTATGAGAAACAACTTACTCTTTTGTCTAAAAAATATTATTTATTCTTTTATGAATTTTCTCATATATTATTTTATTTCATTTTAAATTATTATCATTTTTATCTCTATTTGATTTTTTATATTCTATCATTTCTTTTTATATATACTATTATAAATATATATATTTAATATTTTATTATACCCCTTTTTCGTATTAATAAATGTTTAATTATATGTAATAGTTGCTATAGTTTAATACTATCAGATTCAAATGTTCATAATATTATTCTTTTTTTATTACTCCTATTTCAATTTGGATTTTTAAAAACAAAAAATATTTTTAATAATTAAAAAATATATATTATTCTATATAATCGATAATAACTCATAGAGTTCTTTTATAAATATTTATCATATATAGAATTTTTTTTATAAAAGAAAAAAGAATTATTTTTAAAAATTATCTATTCATTTTTTATAATGTTTTCAAAATCATTTCATTAAATGAAACGAAAAACTAAATATAAACCAAAAATTACATTCTATATCATAAATAGATTTAGTACTTTAAAATACTTTACCTATTGTACATGAAATAAAGTTTATAAAACAAATAAGTTATTTTTAAAAAACTCTAAAAAACTTTTAACATTTTTTTCAAACACATTCACTTTTATTAAAACGAATTTTATATTCATATACATATATATTGAATTTATTATTTAATTTGTAAAGAATAACTTGAATCTCTTTTGTTTAAAGCCACAATTACAAAAAATGAGTTCTTTTGAAAGACAAAAAACATTCTTTAAGCTATAATATTTTTATATTTAGTGACATAAAAACGTATTATACTGTTTTAGAAGCAATTAAAATCATTTTACCCATTCTAACATTCCTATCAAACAGTCAACCATATTTAATTAGACTAATTTTTAATATTTTATATTCTATTATGACTCTATTTATTATTATTATAACTAGCGGGTGGCATCGGCTTCGCCGATGCTTCGTAACCTTTAGAGCTTTACAATGTCTTCCCTGACTTTTGTGACAATTGCCATGACAATAGCTGACTGTCACTTTCAGCCAGACTTAAATTGACTTAGTCATAAAAATATAAAATTACACTGTCAAAAATAAATATTTTGTCACAAATTTTGGTGACAATTGCCACGTGGCAATTTCGTCCAGTGACAGGGAAGACACTGGAGCTTTATAATTTATATAAATATTTTTTTAAATGTATACTATCATATAGATACATAAAAATACTTTTTAAAGTAGTTTATAGTTTATAATAGTTTCATTAATGACACATATCATAATAGTTTCTTAATATAAGTTACATTTATCTATGAAAGCTATTATGATATGAAAATAAACAATAATTCTATTTATTATTTCAAGTTATTCTGCTTAAATTATTCATTCTGGAATGTTTATTTATTAATACATATTTTTATTTTATTCGTTTTATATAAAAAAAATAATTTTATAATTTTATGCTATCAGTGACTAAATCAAAATGTTTATATATATTCTTTACTCTATTTATTCATTTATCAAATTGATTTTATGGTATCATGCATATATTCTATCTAAATAGATCTTATTTAGATTATATAGTTTTTTAAATGAATATATATGTTTCGTGATATGAAATAGTAGTAGTTAAACTTTTGAATTTTTAAAATTTTAATTTTTTTTTTTTTCCTATAAAAAACAACGCGTTGTATTTTATAGATAAAAAAAGAATTAAAATTTTAAAAATTCAAAAGTTTAACTACTACTATTTCATATCACTAATATCTACTTATCTATATATAATAAAAATGCATGATAGTTTATGAATAAGAATTTGTATTCATATTTTCTTTTTTAATAATAGATAATTTTGTTTTTATATTCATAAAGAATCCATTTCATAATAAATATGTCTAAAAGTAATGGAACCAAAATTATGTTTGCTTATATTTTAAAAATTTATAAATTAAATGATTAAGTTATTCCATATTTATATATAAAGCTACTTTTAAAAGAACACAAAAGTATAAATAAAAAAATAATTATTGATTTTTTAAAATGAATTCTTATGATATGAAAATATATGTCATACTTATATATGATATATACTAAAAATAATTTTTAGTTTGACTAATATAATTTTTCATTAATATAAATAAATATATATAATCCTTGTAGTTATAGAATAATTTTTCAGTCAATTAATAGTGTTTATAGGGATACAATAATCAATAAACAGTATTAAGAAATTATTCTTTTTTTGAGAGACGTGCCACTTTGAAATTTTATTTCTCAGTCAATTTTTATTTTTAAAAACTAATTTTTACAAATTTATAATTAGAATAAAACATATTATATATTATATAAATATTGACTTTATTGATAGAAAAATGATGGTTGACATTGACCTTAGTTAAAACAATAAAAATTAAATTTTTGAAAAATATCAAAATTTCTTTTTCATTTTTGACCCCGAGATTCAACGATATTTTATATTTTGACTTTATATATGTATGTAATATTATAATAACTATTAATATGACTTTTAAAAAGTGTGTTAGGACGACTTTTCTTGGTACAAAGTCGCAATTAACTTTTTTAACCTTTTTTAAAAAGCATTTAAAGATATGAAATATCATAATGTAACATATAAGGCATCCTTACACCAAATATGAAGTCAAAACTCGAAATTAAAGAGGTCGAAATCTGCCGATACACCAACTTTGTTGTCATAAATATGCAATAATGACAGATTTGTGTATAATATAGGTCACTGTATTCATAAATGTAGTCATAAATTGATTTTATGAGGGTCAACCAAACAGATATCCACTCATTCTTGTCTTTAAAGAAACCTGATGGGTTCAATGAGTGGCGAATTTTATCTAAACTACAAATATTAAGTATAAAAATTTTTATTAAGAGTAAAATGATTTCGATATCTCTTCTACCTTTTTATTTTAAAAATGTGTTCAAATAATTCATAAATATAAACATCTAAAATAAACCCTGTAACGTTTAATAATTAATAAAATAAAAAATGTTGACAGAACACGCAATTGAATTTTTTTGTTAATTTTTCAACATGCTAAAAACAGGTTTTAATGACTTTTAGCATGGTTTCATGAGTTATCATGATGATCCAGATAGTTTTCATTAAATTTTAAAAGGGTCAAAAGAGAATGTGTCCGATATCTCAAAACTTTGTGGATCAAATTTTTTCAAAGCTTCATACATTATCATTATTTAGGTTATTTTATGCATATAGGTTAAAGTTAAGTCTATTAAGTCACTTTGATAACTGATTATTTGTCTAAATTGTTTCTTCTATTTTAAAAGTTGTTTTTATGTGTGGCGAAAAATGTTATAAATTAAAAAATAAATTTATAAATAATAAATATAAAAAAATAAATAAAATATATAAAAAGAAGAAATTAAAAAAGAAAAAGAAATTTTTAAAATAAAAGATAAAAAAAAATGGATAACAAATTTACAAAATAAAGTTTTGCAAAAGAAAAAGAAATATAATTGAATTTTTTTTGAAAAAATGAAGACAAAATGATTAGAAGTATAAACTTTGACCATGTCAATAAATTTTTGGCGCGAAAATAGACAAAGATATTTGTGTTCTTTTTATCCAATAAGAATGAGTTTTCAAAAATTTTTAATCGATTTCATAGGACGGCCAACTTGCTAACGGTCGGCAAAACTTCTCGGACTATTTTGAGGCCTTAGATATGGAATTTCTGAAAAATTAAAAAAACTAAAATAAAATTTGGAACATAATATATAACATACTAAAAGGATATTATCATAGCCTTAACCATCATAGAATAAACGGTCCGTGAACTTGAGACACAAATATCCAACTTCTATTGCCTTTATATATAAGATATAGAAATGTTGTGGATATACTACAGACTTTATAGAGTTACTAGATAATAATCAAATAAGAGAATCTACCTTTAACTATTACAAGTCCAAACAAGGTGATACTAGTAATGAAAATGTAACAATCAACGATCAACATTAATTACTTACAAGCTCAAATAATGAAGTTACTGCTAAGTCTTCTAAAAATAATAGTCAAAAGAAAACATATAAAGAATTTTTTGAAAGAACAAATATCGATGAAGAAAATGTAAATAATATCAATGATGATTATGAAGAAGAAGTTGAAGAACATGATATAGCTCCTGAAGAAATTGAATTATTTAATCATACAAGCGTTTCACGACTGGCTACGCCAGCCTACGCTTGAATCTAAATAAACATAAAAAAATAATTTGTAAAAAGACTATCTTTTCATTATATAAAAATTATTTATTTCAAATTTTGTTTTGTTTTATTAATATTATCAATAATGGTTTCATATTTTATTAATATTATCAATAATCGTTTCATAAAAAGAAAATTAAAAAATAAAAATTAACAATATATAAAATAAAGATTACATTCTATTTCATTAGTAAATATATTTAAATACTTAAAAAACTATAGCTATTGTTTATAAAATATAGTTTATACAACAAATAAGTTATCATAAAAAAACTCTAAAAAACTATAACATTTTGAAATACATATACTCACTTTTATTAAAACGAATTTTATATTAATATACATATATATTTAATTTATTATTTTAATTTATAAAAAATAACTTGAATCTCTTTTGTTTTAAGTCACAATTACAAAAAATGAGTTCTTTTGAAAGACAAAAAACATTCTTTAAACAATAATAATTTTGTATTTAGTAAAGAATAAATGTATTATACTGTTTTAGAAACAATTAAAATCTTTTTACCCATTTTAACATTCCTATCAAACAGTCAACCACATTTAATTAGACTAATTTTTAATATTTTATATTCTATAATACGTCTATTTATTATTTTTATAAAAAGTGACTTGAATCTCTTGACTTAACTATTGTAATTCTAAAGAATCAAATTTTTAAACAACTTAAAATGTTTATTTATTGTAGATTTTAATATAAAATACTCCAAAAACACTCAATACTTTCTTATTCTAACCATTTTGGAAAAATAGACTCATTTTAACATTTTGGTCAAACACACAACCACCTTTATTTCAAACAATTCTTTCATTATTATAAACATTAAACACTCTAATACTCATTTTTACAAAAAGTGTATTGAATCTCTTCACTTAAGACAGTCAAACAGACAATTCAAAATTATTTTACACTTTAAACTCATTATAAAGTAATAATATTTTCAGAATTGTCATGATATGTGATTTAGGACACATTGAACTACTTTTTATAAAATTATGAGTCAACATTTCCAGTTTGTCATTCACTCGTCAACTCCACTTTTGACCATTTTTTTGAGAAACGCAATACATATAATGTCTAGTTTTCAAATATGTAAAAATTAATTGTCAAATATGAATTTGATTTGTCAACTTTCGGAAAATTTTTTAGAAAAACGATTTTTCAATTTTCAGTTTTTTAACATGTTATACTATTGACTCTACTGAACTCATTTCTTAATTAATTTTAAATATTAAAAAATATATTATTAATATGTTTTATTCTATGTATTAATTTGTTATAATTATATAAAATAATTAAATATTGACTGAGAAATTAATGTTATAAAGTATACCCTTTTTTCAAAAATTAATTTTTTTATGTTTTGCATATATAATTTTTTATCTCAAAAGTTATTTTATATTTTGATAATATTTTTATAAATTTATAAACTATAGGTTGTCTAGTTTATAAATAAGTTTTATTTATTTTTTAAAAATTAATATTGATGGAGAAATTGTCAAAATAAACTATAGTATCCAAAATGCTTTCTTCTTTTTAAACGACTTATTTCACTAATTAAAGACAATTAAAAACAAATTTATTTATTTTAAGCTTATTTATGACATTTAACACTTATTAAGACTGATAACTGACTTTTTAAAACAAACATTGTCAGTATCAGTTCAACATGTTGTCTTAACTTTTGTGAATGAGTGATGTATAGTGTTTATGAATGTTTATATATAGTAATTGAAACATTTTAAAGTTTATTGAGTTGACATTATTTGGTGTTTTTTCACATTATAAAAAATAATATCACTATTTAATACCAATACTTTATATCTGAGTATTACATGATCATATACACAGAAATAATACAAAATCAAATTGTTTAAATAGACTTTAACATTTCGAGATACACTCGACCCACTGGTAGGCATTTTCACGGATATCAAAAAAGCGACAAATGAGAAAAAGTAAACAAAAAATTTTAAGACACTTTTCAGTCATAGCGAATAGAGTGGCCAAAAAATAGGCTAATTTTGTCGGGTATGTTGTTTGTTTTCATTCGTTCAGAATTCTTTTAGAAACGTCATTTTTTATTTATTTATCGTTGTGTGAATGATAATAAAAATATATATAACAAAAGACAATAGATAATAATAAAATAATTATAACAATAAAAAGAAAAGAAAATAGCAATTATTTGAGTTTGTTTTGAGTTGATTGTGAACCATTTTGAGGACTATACATATAAAAATAATAGAACTAATAATAATATAGATAATATATAATATATACCTTCTAGTAGCACCTGTAGACAACCCAGTTAATAGAAACTACAACTATAAAAATAAATGTATAAATAAATATATAATATAGCAATATACCTTCAACAATCAAGCAGCTTTTGGCCAACGAGAAACACTGAGAACACCTAGAACCTATATAAAAATTAAAATAGTTAATTGCAAAAATAATAATAATAATATATACCTTTGAAACCAGATAGTGAAGGACCAAGGAGACCTGAGACAGAAGTTGAACCTATAGAAAATGATAAATTATAAAAAAATAAGATAATGTAAAAATAAATACCTTCAACAACCCGGGATTCCTTCTAGTCCATACTCTGCAACTCATAGGCTAACTAAATAGAATAAAATAAAAGAAGAAGAAACATACCTTTAAAAAAGAAGACCAATTAGGACCTATTTAAATCTATCTGACACACCAAAAAGCCTATATAGTATAAGACAAATAAAAATATATTATATACATTTTATAATATATAAAAAATAGTTATAAATTAAATAAAAATAAAAATAAATATGTGAAAATATTAAATCTTAAAAATAAAGAGAAATTCCCCCTTATAAAATCTTTTATTCTATAATAAAAGTCTGTATAAATTTTGGGTTTCCAGGGGTAAAAATTTTTTTAAATTTTCCCTTTTTCTCTACTAAAAAGTCTATTTAAATATAAAATTGATTTATAAATATATTATGCGTTTATGAACCTAAATTATTTTATTTCAATATGTTTAAGACTTAATAAAACCAGAAAATCGTTATTTTAACAAACTTTAATTCAAATTAAATATATTTGTCAGTTGTATTCATATAATAATATTTAATTTATAATGTGAAGAGTATGTAGAATCAAAAATATATATTTAGTATAGTTAATTATAAAGATGTAATTAAAATTTACAGACTTTTATCTTAAAATATGTTTTCTTTTAATGAATTACAATTCTTATCACTGAATTCATAAATAGATATTGTCTATCAGCTTTATAAGTTTTCATACACATAATAAAGAAAAAACTAATAAAAATATAAAGTAGACTTTTATTTATTCCATTTTTCAATTGTTCGAAAAGAATACTCAACAATAATTCTATTTCTAAATATCTACAAAACAAAATGAATAAAATATAATAAATAGAACGTATAGAAGATACTCAGCAAGAATAATAGAAAATATGTATAATAAGCATATATATAACTTTTTATTATAATATACATATTATATATGTTTTGAACTTTTATTTTATCCTGTATATACATAACTATAAAAGTTAGTATACTTTAAATAAATGTTTATTTATATTTAAAAAAATAATATATATATATATATATATATATATATATACCTTATAATACTCTTCAGAGCATTCTATACAATATATAGATCCATAACCATAAGAACAAGGAGCTAAAGATGACCAAATAGTACCAAAAGTACCATTATCCCGTGGTAGTTTGGGTCATCATTCATACCTCCTGCATCTCCTCGTGTACTATACATAATAGAAGGAATAGAAGAATATTCGTGGTTATTCTGATTTTCAGAAGATCCTTTATATATAGAGATAGAAGAATCGCGGTTATTTTCAATAAATAGAGTTCCATGACCTATGTGAAGTGTTGTATTTCCATGATTATATGTATCATTAAATAAACACGGGAATGCTTCATTATAGAAGAATATAATGTATCATAAGCATAAGGATTGACAAGAGATATCTTTTGGATACTAAAGAATATTCTCCCGTCAGATCCATCACCACCGCCACTTCCACTTTATATAATTATATATATCTTATGTTAATATAAATATAAATATATATATATACGTTGACACCGTTAGCTCGTACAATCCCTATTCCCTCCATACTATTAGCATTAATATATATAGTCCTTCAGATCCCCTCACTGGTTAAAACGACTGGTTCACCTCAATCTGAAGAGATTTCTATATATATATATGAATATAGAGGAAGTATTATACATATTATAATAATAATACCTAAAATAATGTATATAATAAGTAATATATATATATATATATATACAAGAACCAGAAAAACTTCCTAAAACACGTGTATCTGTATTTATATATATAAGCCCGCCACCTTGTCCCCCAGCAAGGGAAAAAGAACCACTTCACTAACTATACATTCATATATATATATATATATATATATATATATATATATATATATATACCTATATAGAAAGTTACGTCATAATTACTATATGAAATCTCTCCAAGACTCCCATATCCCGAGCTTCCATCTCCTCCTCTTCCACCATATCCCGCGCCCTCACCACCCGGTTTCACGCCAATAGACACAGATACATCCCTATATATATATGTAATAGTATAATATAATAGTGAATAATATAATAATAATAAAATATAATAGTATATAATATATGTATATTATATAATAGTGAATAATAATAATACAATATAATAATAATAAACGTATATAATAGTAGATAGAATACTAATTGTGTAGCTGAAATAACTCCAGAATTTTTCAGTTCTTTTTCATATATATAATATAGTAGATCTACTTACACATGGTAGTAATGATAATAAAATAGAAGTATTTTTCTATATGTATATATATATAGTTGTATATATATATATAGTTATATATATACAAAACAACAGCGAAATCTCCAAGTTTTGAAATATCCTGAAGTGACGATAAACAAACAGATATCTATAAATATACATATACAGTCATATATATATATATATAGTTATATATGTATTACATTATAATTAGTAACTGGTTTAGTTGCTAATTCATAGCCATAACTACTAATAGTACCTATACATATATACAGTTATATATATATATACCTGCTACAGAGAGTGTATTATTCGCGATTATATCTACATATCGCGCTTATACAATATTCCTACAGAAACAGTAAGAGATTGAAGATTAATAGAATGACAATATTTAACAATAATAATTATTATTATCATAGCAAAAAATATTACATATATATATGGAGAATAATCATATATATATGCATACTTGAAAAGTGATTCACCTTCATTAATATTTCCCTCCAATTGAATTGAATTTGCCACATAAATAGAGAGTTGCATACTATAAGATAAACTGCTTTGTATATCAATATAGAAGGAATAACAAGAAACATCCAAATACTAATCATGATATAAGTTACTTGACTATATATATTATTTAGTATAATAATTAGTATAATAATTAGGATAATAATTAGGATAATAATTAGGATAATATGAATATTATAAGAATAAAAATATGTATACATATATACTTGAGATATAGTAATTGATCGAACATTTGTTTCTATTTTGGTCATTTAAGGGATAATAAATAAATGGATTCCGTTATAAGTAAATCACCTGATGATAATTGCGTTTCAGATGAAGCACATGCCATAAGAAGAAGAATAGTATTCCTAGTATATCGTTTTGATTAGGTACTATTTGTATCAAAAATTAACTGTGATCCCATAACAACTAAAATATATAAATAGTTATATAGTTATATAAATTGTTCTATAAATATAAATAGTGACAAAAATATAAATAGCGATAGATATACAATATATATAAATATATATAAATATATCACTATTGCCACTTATAGATACATAACTGGCTTCTCCTTAATTATAATAAAAATATATAATAATTACACAATACAATAATAATTTATATATATATACATATACAATATTAGTTTTATTTCCAATAATATGAGTAATAGTACCGTTACTACCAACGTAGTTATAACTACTACTAGCAATATGGCCAACACAACTATATATAACCGTGGGAATCAACAAAATATAAAATAATGAATTATATTATTATGTTAATTAATAATAAAATATAAAAAAAAAAGAAATATGAAAGAATTATAATAATATATATATATATATATATATACGCTCTGAGATACAATAGAAACTAGATTAAGTGCTGTATATATAAGAAATATTCTTCCACCACCTCCTCCTCCTATCTCATCAGGCTCATTATACTATATATATAAATATCAGCCTTTTTCTTTGTTCATTGTGAGTAGATCCTACATAATAATAATAATAATAATAATAATAATAATAATAATAATAATAATAATAATAATAATAATAATAATAATAATAATAATAATAATAATAATAATAATAATAATAATAATAATAATAATAATAATAATAATAATAATAATAATAATAATAATAATAATAATAATAATAATAATAATAATAATAATAATAATAGTATTAATGATAATTATGATGCTAATAATAATAATAATAATAATAATAATAATAATAATAATAATAATAATAATAATAATAATAATAATAATTATATATATATATATATATATATATACTTGTTTTGAGTATAAGGAGAGAGATATCTTCAAAGTTCATTGTGTTTACTATTTCTTTCAAATCATGATATTCCTCTGATAATAATGGAGAATTAATATAAAGCTCAATATAACTATATAGATATATATAAATATAGAAAATAATAATAAATATAGAAAATAATAAATAAATATAGAAAATAATATATATTAAAGATAATATATATTAATACAATTGAATTGTTTGCGCGGTTTGTTGTTCATTGGCGGGTAAATTGATCCAACATGAGCAAAGAAGCGTGGGGAATGTTTTAGCGATACTATAGAGAGCAATAGGAGTATGAGAAGTCTCTGTGAAAGATAAAGACTTGAAAAGATCCAATAAAGATAAAGTAGGACATTTTGGCTATATATATATATAAGCCAAATAATGTTAAGTATAATAATAATAAAGATGAGGAATTATATATATATATACTTTAACTTTAGCAGAATGATGAATAAATGGAATATGAGGCATAATAGAGGAAATAAACATGGGAATAGGAGATGAGAGAGAGGAATATTTACTATAGTTTTATGAATATATATAAAGATGATATGTATTTATATACTTAAATAGATTAATTTTATCTTCAGATGCTAGTAAGACCAAAAAGAGACGAGAAAATAATATTATTCCATATAATTGAATAATATAAGGATATTCTATATATTCTATATATTCTATATATTCTATATATCCTATATATAAAATATATAAAATATATAAAATATATAGAATATATATGCCATTATATTGAGTAAGGAAAAGAGAGAATGGTTTCGTGAGACTGTCTGCTACAGAAATATCTTCAACAGGAGATGCTATATATATATATATTTTTCATAATAATAAATATTATAATATATATATATATATATGTACGTTCTAATTGTAATATCCAGTCAACAAAACAGAATAAATGAGGATGTAGAGAAGACGTAGGAGAATAGAGAGGATTAAATAATATAGATATGTATGTGATCAAGAATTTGGAGACATCAAAAGCAGGAGTTCTATATATATAATAGAATATCAAATAATATATATATATATATATATTATATATATACTCCTTAATATATTTATAGAATTTAGTAGCTTGCATTAAATCTTGTAAATACACGTGCTTTTCAATTGTGTTCTGAGGGTTTTCAAGTAAATCATCAAGAATAGTTGATTCCCGTAATTCTTGTTCAAGTGATTGAATAGAGCTAAAAAGAGAAGAGCATATATTTATATATAATGAAGTAGCTATCTCATTATAAGAAACAAAAAGAGAAGATGATTTCATAAAACGATATAATTTCACACAATAATTAATTCCTAAAGGTAAGGATTTAGCGGCTAGAGGAAGAATATAATTATATATTTGTTGAGAGATTGGCGGGCAATTCTTTATTTTAAAAATCGAAAGAAGAAGACGAGTTGTACATTGAGCACAAAGAGGAGAATTGAGTTGAAGGATATTTGATATATATCCATCAATAGCATTAATATGAATAATTTCATTATTGGTGATAGTAACTCCGTTAGAAAAGAGAGAAAGAAGAATATAAAGATAGGATAATACCATATATTCATTATTCTGTAAATCAGTTATATCTATATATATATATATATATATATATATATATATATATACGTTGTTCTATGAATGTATTGAATGCTCCGAAATAATCATCACGAATCGTTTGAATTGGTTCTTGAGAAGCGCACGTGCTATTGAGGGTCTTAGAAACAATATAAAGGAATCTTGAAAGCCATCTAAAAAATATAATATAAATATAAATAAGACAAACCATATATTTAAATATACACATATAAATAGATGAGGAACAATATAAGTATATATATATACTGTTGTTGAGAAATAGTGGTATTTGTAAGAATTGACTGACAAAGATCTATTGTTATACTAGATACATAAGCATTCTTTTCTCCCGCGGGAATGGAGGATTGACAAAAACGATAGAAGATTGTTCGATACATAGAAATAAACGTATTCAATACTTCTATATATATATAATATATATATATATATATATATAGAGAATAATTAAAGAGATAAAATCGTAGTGATATATAAATAATACAAAAATATTGATTATACATATATATATATATATATATATATATATACTATGATTATTACTACTAATGGTTTGTACATAGAGTTCATATATGGTGGCCAGAATTTCAATATAATCAGGATTAATCGATTGAATAGCCTCCATGATATTTGGATACCCTGACACAAGACTATGGAAGGAATGAAAGATATAGTGATATATAGATATATAATAGTGAATAGCTATATAATAAGATATATTGCAAACAATTATTATATATATGTATATACTCTTTAAGATCATAAGCAGTTGAATAAACATATGTAATTATTTGTGTTTCGAGGGATATAGATACGGGAGGGATCATAAAATGATAGAGAGATAGAATATTCGAAAGACTAAAAGATATATATATATATATATTTGTATAAAGCATAATATTATAAATATATACATAAGTTGTTGATGTGTTTTGACTTGAAGTGTTGAAATGAGATACTGAAAATTGATGAAATGGTCTGAAATCTCATGTCTCTCTTCATCATCATATATAGTCATACAGTAACCAAACATAAGGATCTATATATAATAATAAATTATAAAAATAATATTAATCAATAGATATGAATAAAATAATAATAATAATAATAATAATAATAATATATATATATATATATATATATACATCTTTATCCTGTAATACAATTTCTTTCTTTGGTGCTTCTTCAACTGTAGTTATATATGTATATATAAGATGATATAGATCTTGATGGTATGTCTTATGAGATGTATATATATAATATTCATGGAGGAGAGAAGGAAGAGAACAATGAGGCTTAGTTCTATATTATAATAATAATAATAATAATAATAATAATAATAATAATAATAATTTTTATCTATATACAGTTTTAAGTTTAAAAGAAGATAACTAACAAGAAGATTCATGAATGGCAACAAGAAACCTATGATTCTATAGAATATATAATTTAATAAGAATAAATTAAATATAGATTAAAACGAATTAATAATATATATATATATTTTAATAAAATAAAAGTAAAAAAAAAAAATGTGTTAATGCAAAAGTAAAAATCAAAATATATTTATATACCGTGAATAGCACGGTCATCTGTTGATCAAAAGAGCTATAGACGAGAATAAATAAGTATTCTAAAAGAATAAAACAGTAAATGTAAATAAATACCTTATTTAATAAATAGACAGCCAGTCTGTGAAACGAACCCTTTTATTGCAAACCACAGAGAATATCCGAGGGAAAGAGGAAAGCCAGAATGAAGAACCTAAAAGAATCAGATAAAAAAATAGGAAATATTCAATAAATAAATTATGATATAATATATACCTGTATAGAAAACACCTGAGATATGCATAGCAGTCACTAAATCTGCTTGTATGCAACAAATTAAAAATAAAGATAAATTCATATTTAAAGTCAATTTTTTAGTCAAATACTAAAAATTTTCATGAAAATACCTTTTTAAATTTTTTTTAAATTTTTATGACTTATTACTAAAGTAACAAGTCTTAGTAATTATATATTACACTATTGACGCAACATTATTGTATCCCACTACTTCCAGTTTTTTAAAAATTACTCATTTTTGTCGACTCTCTGATCTGTTGACTAACTCGTCTAAAGACTATTAATTTTAACATAAAACGTTTTTATATTACATAATTAACACTAGAAACAACTTTTTAAAAGACTTTTATTTGATTCTGAGGAAAAGTAGTTTTTTTATAAGTTTTGACATACTTTATGTATGCGGAACTTTAAGTCATGATAGAATAAAATAAAAAAAAGTCTTTTAAAACTCTTGTGTCGTCTGATATATAATAAAATATAAATAGACTCAGTTTTAAACGACAAAAATATTCCCGTAAATATTTTAAAAATTCAAAACTCTGGTCTGATTGCCCATGAAACAAATAGGCTTGGCTCAATTTTTCAGTGTAAAAAAAATACAAAATTTTGACTTTTTGGCTGAATTTTGATTCTGACCCATAGAGGTCAGCTTATTCACTTTTAATCATATATGTGACTCTGAGAGGGTCTTCACTTTAAACACAACTATAAAATATTTTAAAATATTGACCTCCATTTTCTTCAGAATTGCGACTTTAAAATAAATAAAAACGGTTTGGATATCGTGTGACCCACTGATATAAGAAAAAATTGTCAATTTTTTAATAAAATATGTTTAATAGGGTATTTGAGTCTAAATCAAAAGTCGACTTTAAAATTTTGTGAAAATTTTCATTTTTTTGCCTAAGTCTTTTTTTTTCTTGAGTTTTCATTGGCTGAATAAGTCTTGAACGAAAATTAGCCAATCAAAAACCTTCAAAAACTCAAAAGTGCCTACCAGTGACCTTTTTTATTTCTTCTGTTGTTTTGATATATTATACTATTGTGTCAGTAGTGTAATAAAATGTACTTAATATATTGAATCCCTTATTTTAAATAAATGAAAAAAAGGAATTATTTGTAAAGTGGGTTTAAAAAGATTTAATAATTAACAAATACAACTATTATGACTATATTAAGGTTCAATACATTCAAGTATCATGCTATTAAACAAAATAAAAAACAAATCTGTAACAACATACAGTGAACTTGAATTTATATTAAGAAATTCTTGTTCTAATCTAGATATTATACTTATATAATACTCATAAATACCGTTTTAAAAGAAAATAAGAACAAAAGTTACACATCCAATTATTAAAAGTGTGAGTTTTGACAAAATAAAAAAAATGAATTTAGTTTAACATCATATTAATACAAAAATAAATTTATTTTAATTTAAAAGTTATTAATGAGTGAGAACGACGAATCACAAAAATAAATATGTTGATTTTTTCATTTTATTTTTATGTTTTTTACTTTTATTTTAATAACTTCGTCAAAATTTATTATTTTTGCAAAAAAAAAATTATGAATCGAGTTTAACTAATATAGATGAGTAATAAATAAATATAAAAAAGACTCTTTTATCAATATAAATTATGAATCACAAAAGTAAGTATAATGAATAAAAAAGTAAGATAAATATAATTGGATGCACCAAAACATAATTTTTAATGGCTCCACAAAACTGTTTATGTCGAATATTCTTTTTTCTTAAAAGTCGATTTTCTCCTTGGATTTTCAAAATTGACCAATCATATTTTGAGTATCGATTTTTGTCATAAGTATCTTGTAAATTACAAAAAATCTTGCTGTTACAATAAAATGCGCCAAAGTTACAGCCATTTGAAATTTTTGAAACGGCTCAGTTAGGCTGCTAAATTAATATATATAATATACCCAGTTAGAGATTCTAATAATATGTTATTAATAAGATCCGAATTTGTTTTAGAAAGAAGACATATTATTGAAAGAATATCTTTATCATTTAATTGAGGAACTGATCGTGTTGTTTCACCTTGAAATGATATCTTACCATAAGTAGTTATAAATGATATCTCTTTATTTTCTAGTGATGTATATCTTTTATCGTTTTTGGTACTACTAAGTGTATTAAATGAATCTGATGATGTATAGTAAACTCCTGATGATTCTTTATCTTGAATTTTAATGATTGTAGATTCATTATAGTTTACTGTTCCTTTAGTTATTCTTTTGATCTTTCGATAAGATCTTTCAGCTTCCCATGTTGAAGAATAGTAAAGAGAACCAGAATGTTGGATACATAATCCTAGATGCTTTATTGAATGGATTTGAACTGTTATAAGAGGTGCAGGTAGTATAGATTCTATAAGAGAAACAAATAATATACATCTTCTTTCGAAGGTATATAATTCTTCTTTTTGAGTTATAGGATTAATTGTTATTGAATCACATAATTACTATATATATGAGAATAGGCAAAAAAATTCCCATTGGTCAGTTTTTAGAAAATGCATTTGATTGGCTACTATATACTCAAGTTTGTGTACACCTCTACTCTAAACTTACGGGGAGTTAACTTTTGGTTGAAACACAGTTCAATACGATATAACATGTAGATTTGCACCGTCTACTTTGTTAAGCTATATTGTTTATAATTAAAAAGATATTAATAAAAGAACAGAAAACATGATTTTTGAGTCGTTTCTGATTGGCTCTTTGGGATCATAAAGATAAAAATTGTTGACCAGACAATTGAAAAATAAACATGGGGTAAACTTGATTTTTTCTCAATCCCACGATATACGCCATCCGTGTTTATTCTTTATATTTATCTATTTCTTAATACTTTTTCATATTGAACACGTGAGGCCTTAACGGTCAAATTTAGATTGTCAATTTGACATGATATTCTGATTCAGGAGGTCTAAAAACCTAGGTGTACCAATTTTGAGCTCCTGAGGACGATTTTTGAGTGATCGATATTTTCTTTGATCTTCTTATAATGGACTAATATTGTAGTATTGTAATTAATAGGTCATCAAACTACTATAGTTAAAACAAAGTCTTAAAATAATGAGTTTGAGTGTCACAATTTTGAAAAATGTGAATTAAGTGGTCTTAGAGTGACAAATTCAATATGATGACTTTTATTTAGTAAACTAGAGATAATACTCTATACTATATCAAAACAAGAGTCAAAATTAATAGGGTCAAAGTATATGACCAAATGACAAAATGTGTCTTAAAAAGTAAAAGGGTTTCTATATGTGTTTAGAATCATATATCAAGTCTATTTTATGAATAAGAGCTTTAAATAAATAGTTTAAGGTTGTCAAATTTAAAAGAATGTGTAAAACATAGTCTTAGACTTTGAATAAAAAATTTAGAGATATTAATTAGTATACAGCTGTAGTAGCTCTACAACATATCAAAAGTACAAAGAAAATAATTTTTAAAGAGTGGATGTGTGAGGTGTTGTGACTATTATTTAAAATTTATTTTTACTTCAGTTTGAGCAAAATCGTGAATTTCGTGCACTGTAGAAAAATTGAGCCAAAAAATCAACTCTAAGGGTCTTAATTTTGAAAAATGTAAAAATGAGTGACTTAGAGGACGAGATTCAATATTTGAGTGGTTATTCATTAAACTAGAGTGTATGATCTATATTATATTAAAAGGAGGGACAAAACTATTTTGATCAAAGTGTATGAGCAAATGGTAAAGTGTCTTTAAAAGTGTTATGGTGATGCCAGTTGTGTTTAAGGGTCTAAATCAAGTTTACTCTTAAAATATTAGCTTTAAATAACCTGTTAAAGGTTGTCAATTTACCAAAATGTTTTAAAGCGTGTCTTAAACAAAGAGATTCAAAGAGTTGACTTTCATTTTATACATATTATGTGTATATAAACACTTTATGAAAAGATATTTTAGAAAGTATTGTGGATGAGTGTTTTGTCAAATGGTAAAGTTGTATCAAGAGTTGATTGTTTTCATTGCTTTTTGTTTAAATCAATGTTGTATGTCTACTCTATAAAACTAACCATTTAACACTGAGTTTAACGTTTTAAAGTCAACATGTGTGTTTGGTTTGTTTACTTTTGAGAGTTGAAAATCAATTTAAATTGATAAATTATGTCATATACGTCTATATTGATTGATTCAAACAGTTTTGAGATTACTTAGTTGTTTAAGTATAAATGGATTTGTACTCATTGTGACTGTTGTTAAGAAGAGGAAGTCTCAAAAAGTTATAAACAGTTAGATATATATATGTAAGGTCAAAATTGAAAAGTATAATTTAAAACAAATAAAAGTAAGGTTAAAAAAAGAGAATATATATATATATAATATATAAATAAAATATTAATAAAAAGAGAAAAATAAGACTTCATGTCAGGAATTGAACCTGAAAACAATCTATAATGATTGCTTCTCTCCTTCCAGAGCATAAAGGGAGTTTAAAGAGTAATAATAATAATAATAATAATATATATATATATATATATATATATATATATATATATATATATATATATATATATAATAGGAATGAAGGAAGTAGGAAGAATGTGGAAGTAGGAAGTAGGAAGAAAGAAGAAGGAAGGATGAAGGAAGAAGGAAGAAGTAGGAAGAAGGATGAAGGAAGAAGAAGGAAGAAGGAAGAAGTAGGATGAAGAAAGAAGGATGAGGAAGTAGGAAGAAGAAGGAAGAAGAAGGAAGAAGGAAGAATGACGGATGAGGAAGTAGGAAGTAGGAAGTAGGAATGAAGAATGAAGAATGAAGAATGAAGAATGAGGAAGTAGAAGGAAGAATGAAGAATGAGGAAGAAGGTAGTAGGAAGGATAAGGAAGAAGTAAAATGAAGTAGAAAGAAGGAAGAAAGAAGAAAAAGGAACAAGAAGACTATTAAACCTATATACAATAGAAAAAATATAAAAAGATAACATAAAATAAATAAATAAATAAATAAATAAATAAATAAATAAAATAAATAAATAAATAAATAAATAAATAAATAAATAAAATAAATAAATAAATATAATAAATATAATAAATATAATAAATATAACAAATAAATAAAAACATAAATATAATAAATAAATAAATAAATATAATAAATAAATAAATATAATAAATAAATAAATAAATATAATAAATAAATATATATAAATATAATAAATATAATAAATAAATAAATAAATATAATAAATAAATATATATAAATATAATAAATAAATAAATAAATAAATAAATAAATAAAAAACATAAATAATAAAAATGAAAACAATAAATAAAATATAAATATATACCTAATAGATTAATCTGAAACCACAGACTAAAGAAGAACGACATGAAAAAGCGAAGACCACAACACATCAACAACATTTTCTTTCCTATAGAATAAAAATAATTAAAAACTATTGAATAAATGATATATAAAGACAAAATAAACAAAATAAATAATAAAAATAATAATAACAAAAAGCAATTAGTAAAACAAAAACAGATGTTAAGAAATAAATAATATATTTATATACCTTACACTAGAAAAACCATATAGCACAACCAGGACCACTTCAAGAAGCTTCTGTCACCACAACCAAGACAAATACAAGAGAATCCTATAAAAAAGTGTATTATTTTAAATAAATAAATTTATATATAAATAGATATATATAATACTAAACAAAATAATATAAAATTAATTAATCAAACATACTTAGTCAATCAATATAAACAAATATTTAAAAAATGTAAAAAACTATAGTTTTTGGGTACCCAAAATGTTTTTAATAAAAAATGTCCCTATTATCAGCTTAGCATAAGATAATAATAAAAATTCGAGGTTATTTATGATTCCTATTAATTTTTAAATATGCATATTTTAAATATTGTCCCTATTTTACAAAAATTGAAATCAAAATAAGATTTTGTTTTCTTCATAAAAATACTTATTTTATAATTAGTTATTAAATAGGATGCCTAAGAAGACTCGGATGTCGTCCAGGCGGAGGTCTGAAAATAGGAAAAGCTATATTTCTCAAAGACGGTCAAGTATGTTATACCATTCTTTATTATTATTCATATATAGGTTCTTCTACTCAACAGGATACAAGTATGGATGTCATTGATGGTGATGGTTCTTATCAATATGGTCTTGAAGGTATATATTTATACATTTCTTTTTGTTTTATTATTTTATATCATCTTAGGCTCTTCTATGTCCATGGTGTCCTATTCTGATGATGGTGTAAGGTTATCAAGTGGTCTTGAAGGTATGTTGGCATTCATTTGTTTTTATTTTTATATTTTATTTTCTATAGGTTCTTCTATTGTTGTGGACTCTGTTGCTGGAGCTATTGATGGTGATGTTAACTCTACTCACGGTCTTGAAGGTATGTTGTCAATCATTTATTTTATTTTTTTTATTTTTATTTATCTATAGGTTCTTATACTCATGATGATGTTGTTGCTGATGCTATTGATGGTGGTGTTAACTCTACTCATGGTCTTCAAGGTATATAATCATTCATTTATTTATTTATTTTTAATTATTTCTTTTATTTCCTATTTATATTTTATTATAGGTTCTTCTGTTGCTATGAATGTTAGTGCTGATGTTATTCATAAAGAAGGTATATATAATCTATTTTCTTTTTCTTCTTTTTGATTTATACTTTTATTTTATAAATATATATAGGTCCTTCTGTTCTGACAGTGTCTTCTGTTCATGGTACTGTATCTGATGGTGATCATCCTTCTGAGGCTAAAGGTATATAGATATATCATATATATATATTAATTATTTTTCTTTTAATTCTTTCTTATTTGTTTTTATATAGGTCCTTCAACTCAGTTAGTACATGGTCATTCCTCTATTCCTTCTTCAGAAGGTATATATATATAGGGTTAAATCCCGATAGTCAAGTTTTCAGAAATTTATTTACGAGTTGACATTTGTGTCCTAATTTTTTACGAGTTGACATTTGTGCCTTAATTATTTACAAGTTGACATTTGTGTCCTAATTTTTTACGAGTTGACATTTGTGCCTTAATTATTTACGAGTTGACATTTGTGCCTTAATTATTTACAAGTTGACATTTGTGTCCTATTTTTTTACGAGTTGACATTTGTGCCTTAATTATTTACGAGTTGACAATTATAATTTAATTTTTTACGAGTTGACAACTATGATTTAATTATTTATAAGTTAAAAATAGTAATTTAATTATTTCAGATTTTTTAAAGAAAAATATTTTTTTTTCAGGTTTCTTTGTTAAAAATAGTCATGAAAATATTAAAAATAAAAATACAAATAAATTATTCATAATTGTCAACTCGTAGATAATTAAATCATAGTTGTCAACTCGTAAAAAATTAAGACACAAATGTCAACTCGTAAAAAATTAAATTATAATTGTCAACTCGTAAAAAATTAAGACACAAATGTCAACTCGTAAAAAATTAAGGCACAAATGTCAACTCGTAAATAATTAAGGCACAAATGTCAACTCGTAAAAAATTAGGACACAAATGTCAACTCGTAAATAATTAAGGCACAAATGTCAACTGGTAAAATGAATGTCTGAAAACTTGACTATCGGGATTTAACCCATATATATATGTATCTATGTTTATTCTATTTTATGATTCTATATAGGTGTGTCTTTTAATTTGGGATCGTGTGACTCTGATGTTGGTCTTGATATGGTTACTACTAATATATATAAAGGTATATATATATATATATAATATTATTTATTTATTTATACTTATACTATTGTATATATATATATAGGTGATGGTGTTAATAATTCTTCAGTCGTTGATGGTGTCAATGGTTCTTCAATTATTCAAGGTATATTTATACTTATATTATATTCTATACTTATATAGGTTCAAATAAAGTTGTGGGTAAGTATTATTTATTATTTTAGTTTCTTTTTCTTTTGTTTTATTATTTTTTTTCACAGATAATAGCTTTCTGTTATCTGCTTTCTTTTTATTATCTATTTATATATTTATTTACTAAGCTTAGCTTTAGCTACTTAGTATTTAAATATTTAATAGAATCCTTTCTTTTTTCCTTTTTTGTTTTTTTTTTTTTTTTTTTATTTTACTTAACTTTAATCGTGTCGATATATACGGGAAGGTGTCGGATATTAAGATAATTTTTGAATTACTTAATATTAAATAGTGTTGAGTATTTTAATATTTGTATTTAATTTAATTAATACAACTATTGATTACCTATATGACTCATACTATTGCTGACTATTGTTCGCTTCTAACTCTATATAGTCTAACCGATGTAATACTATCAATGATTGAGATATCTAAGTGTTAAGATTCTTCACTTACTCACATTGTATATGATATTAACTGGTAGTTAGCTATATGTTTATAGAATGTTGTAACAAAGCACAATAGCTATAGATGTCCTCTATGAGGTTGAATCATATAGATTGTTTAATAAATTATACAGTATTAATTACCTATACTTATTTAATATTAGTTTTCATTAATTATAATATTATCTTTCATTACATTATAGTATTGAAGATAATTGTTAATTAATAAAGTTTTTACTTTATATTAATAAATATATCATAGTATATCTATGTATTATTATATTAATAAAGGTTATATACTTTATATTAATAAATATATCATAGTATATCTATTTATTATTATATTAATAAAGGTTATATACTTTATATTAATAAATATATCATAGTATATCTATGTATTATCACTGTCAGGCAGGGTGGCCTATTTAAGAGTTTTGATTGGCTAATTTTAAAAATAGTCCAATAATTTTTCTTTAAAAATTTGACCTTCTAAAAAAGTGGTTTAGAGAAGGAATTTTTCTGAAAAACAAAAAAAAATAATTCTAAGTCGATATTTTTTTTCTATTTTGCTTTGTTCTTCTCATATAGAGTTTATATGAGGTTTTTGACATTATATTCAATCAATAGGGTCTTTATTTGACAAACAGAGCTAGTTTTTATATTTGTTTTCTTAACATTAGTGGTTTGGAAATGTTGACTTATTTTCAATAAAAAGTTGTCAATATGTATTCAATAGACCATCTAGACTCATAATATTAAAAAAAACTTGTTTTATGATGTTTATGAAAAATACTCAAAAACGAAAATTCAGACAGTCAAATTTTGAAATATAGGGTAATTTTTTCATTTCAAAAATGAAAGCAAAAATTGAAACTGGGTCTTTTATTTCTTTTTTTATTGAACTTGATGCATGAGTTTATATTTGATTAAATTACTATATGTTCTATTTAGGTATAATGTCCATGTTTCAAATTTGTTGTATTTTTTTTATATTCTATTTTACTTAATTCATTTGTTATTTAGGAATCAGGTCTTTTTAAGATGAGAAAACTCCCTTCGTGGTGAAATCGTGTTCTATGTAATTCCAAATGGTCAAACTGGATAGAAAATACTTTCTGTATATAATTATATTTTTAAATTAGTTTTACATATTTAATCTATCTTTATTCTATAGTGTAGAATGATTGCTGGCTTCTCAATATGTTTCTTGTGTCTCTTATGTCAGTTTGGTAAGTATTTTATTTTAATTACATTATAATTACTTATAAATTTTTATTATTATTATTTTATTTATTTATTTTTATATTTATTTATTATATTAATTGGTATTTTCTTATTTCTGTCTTTTGGAACTATTATTTTTTTTATATTTTTATCATAATATATCATTACTATATATATGAGAATAGGCAAAAAAATTCCCATTGGTCAGTTTTTGGAAAATGCATTTGATTGGCTAAGGTATACTATAGTTTGTGGACACAACTCCTCTAAACTTACGGGGAGTTAATGTTTGGTTGAAACACAGTTCAATAGGATATAACATGTAGTTTTGCACCGTATATTTGGTTAAGCGATATTATTAATAATTAAAAAGTTATTAATAAAAAAACAGAAAACATGATTTTTGAGTCGTTTTTGATTGGCTCTTTGGGGTGACCCCGATAAAAATTGTTGACCAGACAATTGAAAAATAAACATGGGGTAAACTTGATTTTTTCTCAATCCCACAATATACGTTATCCGTGTTTATTCTTTATATTTATCTACTTTTTAATACTTTTTCATATTGAACACGTGAGGCCTTAACGGTCAAATTTAGATTCTTATTTTGACATCATATTCTGATTCAGGAGGTCAAAAAACCTAGGTGTACCAATTTTGAGCTCCTGAGGACGATTTTTGAGTGATCGATATTTTCTTCGATCTTCTTATAATCGACTAATATTACAGTATTGTAATTGATAGGTCCTCAAACTACTATAGTTAAAACAAAGTCTTAAAATAATGAGTTTGAGTGTCACAATTTTGAAAAATGTGAATTAAGTGGTCTTAGAGTGAGAGATTCAATATAATGACTTTTATTTAATAAACTAGAGATAATACTCTATACTATGTCAAAAGGAGATTAAAAATTATGAAGGTCAAAGTGTATGACCAAATGACAAAATGTGTCTTAAAAAGTAAAAGGGTTTCTATATGTGTTCAAAATATTGAATCACGTCTATTCTTTGAATAAGAGCTTTAAATAAATAGTTTAAGGTTGTCAAATTTAAAAGAATGTGTAAAACATAGTCTTAAACTTTGAATAAAAAATTTAGAGATATTAATTAGTGTGCAGCTGTAGTAGCTCTACAACATATCAAAAGTTCAAAGAAAATAATTTTTAGAGAGTGGATGTGTGAAGGGTTGTGACTATTATTTAAAATTTATTTTTACTTCAGTTTGAGCAAAATCGTGAATTTCGTGCACTGTAGAAAAATTGAGTCAGAAGGTCAACTCTAAGGGTCTTAAATTTAAAAAAATGTAAAAATGACTAACTTAGAGGACGAGATTCAAAATAAGAGTGTTTAGTCATTAAACTAGACTGTATGACCTATATTATGTTAAAAGGAGGGACAAAAATATTTTGATCAAAGTGTATGAGCAAATGGTAAAGTGTCCTTAAAAAGTCTAAAGTGTTGACTAATGTGTTTATATTGTCATATAAAGTCTACTATGTGAATATTGGCTTTTTAAAATATGTTTAAGCCTTTCAATTAGTAAAAATATGTTCAAAGAGAGTCATAAAATGAGAGTTTTAAGAAACGAGATATTGTTCAGTATACACTAAGAGACACTCTACAACATATCAAAAATATAGCAAAATCTATTTTTAGAGACTGCATGTGTAAAGGGTTGTGAGAGTTATCGAATAAATATTTTTACTTCAGTTTGTGCAAAATCGTGTTTTTGGAACACTGTAGAAAAATTAACTTCAAAAATCAACTCTAAGGGTCTTAATTTTTAAAAATGTGAAAATGTTTGACTTAGAGGACGAGATTCAAAATTCCCCCTCACTTTCATATAACTAGACCACACACTCTATATTATGTCAAAAGAAGGGACGAAAATATTTTGGTCGAAGTAAATGAGCAAATGCAAAAGGTTTATAAAATGTTTTAAAGTGATGACCAATGTGTAGCTATGGTATTATTAAGTATAGTGTGTAAATATTAGCATTTAAAAATGAGTTTAAGTGTGTCAACTTTTCATAATGTGTCAAAAAGGGTCTTTAAGACAGAGATTCAAAACATTTACTTTTATTTAATAAATAGTATGATAAACTCTATACTATATCAAAAGACTGACGGAAACTGTTTTGATACAGTGGATCTTGAATGGGTAAAGTCTCTTTAAAAGTTACTATTTTGAGATATTTATGTTTAAAATCATTATTTGAGACGAATATAAAAATATTAACTTTTTAAATAATGTTTTAGTTGTCAAAGTGAAAATGAATGTTGACTTTGTTATACTTAAAACTTCAAAATTCTTTTAAGAAGTATTAAAATGAGTTAAAATTATTTTATTACGTTTATTTAAATGAATTTTATGAATTAAAAATACTTTACACTACTTCACATTGGTACTCATTTCTAAAGTTATTGACTTTAAAAACTCAAAGAATGTTTTAAACAGTTGTTTAATTATTACTAAATACAAAATATATTTTAAAAATAAATTGTTGTGAAAAAATTGACTTAGAAAGTGATTTTAATTAAAAAATAATTTTTTCTCTTTTTTAATTTCTTATTTAAAAAGTCTAAAATAATCTTATATCAGGAATTGAACCTGATTACAATCATAAAATAATTGTAACTCTCCATATAGAGTATAAGAAATTAATATTTAATAAATAATAAATAATATATATAATATATAATATATAATATATAATAAATGACTCATATTAAAAACTATATATATATAATATATAAGATAAAAGATAATAAATATTTTTTATATACTCTTTATGCAGCCGCGGTCCGGGGCCGTTAGGCACTGGACCTGCGGCGTGACCCTAGTTATATAAATATAGATATACCATATAAGACTATAATTCAGTGTGGGAATTTATATATCTAGTTTATTCTTCTCTGTCCTTTTTAATTTTTAAAATTAGATAAGTATATATTTTTATTGTTTTATTATATTTATTATTTTTATTATATTTTTTATTATACTTATTATAAAATAAATTATAGATATATAATCATAAATTTATTTTGTGGAGAGAACTTATTCATGAAATAAGGTATATAATAAATACTATTATACTATAATACTATATATATTAGATGCACATTTGATGAGAAGTGAGAAGCCGTATGTTGACTAATATTTGAATAATTTTGAATATCGTGGGAAGCTACTTATTTACATATTCCAAAGAAGAATGAAGATGAATCTACAACAATTATTGACTTAATTTGTATAGGAAAGAAACAGATTCAGATTCAGATTCAGATTCAGATATATATACATAGGGAAGTACAATAGAAAATGAAGAAATAATTGAGTTAATTAGTGAAAATAAAGCCATGTCACTTGCTATTGAGGCTTATGGAACACAAAAGAGTGCAAATATTACGACAGTGAAACGGTTAGCTGAATTTCTAGTGGAAGACGTGCTTATGGTATACATAATATTTATAATATATATAGTGTAATATATATATAGTATAATATATATATATAGTCAAGTGGAGTTTCATGTTCAATGGTCTTTAGTAAATATCCTGAGGGAGCCCCCGTCACGGAGAGCTTCATTTCTAAAAATATATTTCAAACGGAAGAAAAAACTAAACGACATTTTCTTAGAGAATTGTCTAAAGTATATATATATATATATATATATATATATATATTACGTATTCTTAAAAATTCTATATATACATATATATATATAAAATAATACCTTAACAGATTTAAATATTCGTAATATATTAGATTGGAATTATTATATTGATCGATTGTTAAAAACAATTCAAAAAATATACTATTCCCGCGGGACTTCAGAATATTCCGAATCCGGTCCCTCGTATCCCTCATCCCGACTGGGTGCGTCGAATGGCGAACGGAAAACTGGATGCTTTTTAAGAAACGAAAATTGATGATTCATTTACTCCACAAATGGTATATATATATATTATTCTTATTATTATTCTATTTATTATTTTATTATTATATATTATAATATAATTATCCATATCATATATATATACATTTTATACCTATATTGTTATGAACATATTTATAGTTATTTTTATACTTTTATTATATTTATAGAACGTTAATATTGAAGATATAAATTCTGACAATATTCACGCGGAAGATTCAAAAGAAGCCAGCGTTGTTCAGCATCCTATTCAAATTAGTATTTAACGATATATATATATATATATATATATAGATCAAAATAATGGCTATATTTTTAAACCAAGACCAATGAATTGAATATATATATATATATATATATATATATAGAAGTGAAGATCTTCAAGGATGGTTGGCGGCAAGAGAAAAGACTTGGCGGGCAAGTCGAAAGAGAATAATTCCGACAGAAAAGGAATGCATATATATATATATAATAAATAACTATAGAAATAAATATGAGTATATATTATATATCTATTTATAGCTAAGAAAAATTCTATTCCTCTGGTAATACCATCGAATATGAATTCAAGTTCTTATTGGCAGGTCGTTGAGTTATCAGAAACTAGTATTCCCGGGGAATTGTGTGCATGGATTATACTAGATAAAGAACAATTAATAGTATATATTACTTATTATTATATCTAATATTGTTATTATATCTATTATATTTATTATTATATATATAACCTTCGTGTTATGGTTCCACAAAATCTCTATATAACAAAATAAACCGTTGAAAATGGATAAAATAGCCGCGGTTACTCGTATATTATCAGGAGAACAATCCTATAACCATTTATATCACTTGGAAGCAAATGAAAAGGAATTTAATAATAATATACAAGATTTATTTACTCAAAATATATATAGTAGTTTAGAAAATATATATGGAACAAAAGTATATATACAAACTATATAAACTATATATATATATATATATATATATATATATATATATATATACCATTATGTATAACTATATATATACTATTATATAGTGTCCAAGTGCATTTACAGCCGTTAGGAATATTGGAAGCGTTTGCAGTGTGCGTCAGGATATGAATCCCTCATTATTATCCAATCAAAAGATCGGTTTTTCAAATATATATAAAACTATTGAAGAGAAATATACATTAAATTAAATATATTAAATAATGTTAATAATGATTATTTAACGTGTATTATTATTATTATTATTATTATTATTATTATTATTATTATTATTATTATTATTATTATTATTATTACTGTTATTATACCTATTATTATTATTATTATTATTATTATACCTATTATTATGTTTCATTTTATTATTATGTTTCATTTTATTCATCCTTGATATTCTAGTCACCGAAGTTCTTTACTGTTAATACATAAAATAGAGGAATACTTATATTTGTGGTTTGCACGCGTATATATTTGTCCTATTAGATCATTTTAATTATTGTATATATATTTCTATTATTAAGATACTGAAATATTAACAAATGAATAGTGTAATTGCTATAAATATTTTATTTTTAACATATTATAATAATATATCATATATATATAGTTTTTCTTTGATTTAGATTGATACTATTTGTATTTTTTGATATTGATATTGGTGTATTCCATAAAAGCCATCATGATATCGTATTTTATATTCTAAAAACGATAAGAATAATAGTTGTTGATTTGAGTATTATATATTTCTTATTTTAGTTTTAATTTTTTATATAGGTTTCCTAAATCTGTTAATATTATTATTATTGTTTTTCTCGATTATTTCTGTCATTAAAAGTTTATATAAAAGTTTATATATATTTAAATATGCTATTTTATTTTAAATTATCTTTTTATAGTGATAAATAATAATGAAAATTTTTTTATTAATAGTGATTATTTTGTGTTTTATTGTATGTATTATATTTTATACAATAATATTTACTGTTTAGTTGTATATCAAGAATCTTGTGATTAAATCACACTTTATATATAAACAAACTGATAATAGAAACTAGTATTTTTTATGGAATATTAATTTGGTAACTATATAATAAAGTATTTTATAATAAAAAAAGGAAAACGTAATATTAATTGCATTAAACGAGTACATTAAATTATTTAGATAAATTTGGTCTAATAATGTCTCTTTGCATAAAGACAGTATTTGTTATTGTTTCACCATCAAATGTATTTATATTTATCTTCTTTTTTTTCTTGGAAGTCTATATAAAATTAATATATATTATTTAAATATAATCAAAATAAAACAGAATTGCAATTTAATTATTATTATTGAAAAAAAAAAGAAAAATTGTAAATATAAAAGTATAAATAAATGTACATACTCGACTTTTCTCCTTATATGTTTCATCCTCTTCACTTCCTATAACAATATTGGCAACAATTAGGTTTGTAGGCGTAATATCAATAACTTTAATAAATACAATATTATCTATATTCTGATTATTTGTTTTCTCAGAATCAATAATACAATAATATAGGCCAGTTTTTGAGGGCTCTACAGATGGATATTTGTGACCACATACTATAAATTCTCGATTGATTTGCATATACGCCAATGCTTTTATAAAATTAATTTTATACTCTGTATGATCATTATTATAAGTATAATACATAATATATGAATTATCTATTCTTTCCACACCTTCATCAGGTTTACTTGTAGAGAAGATAATATCATTATTTATTAGTATTTCAGAATAAAAGTATTTTTGTAGCTTTAAAAAGTTTTTCTTTAAACTCTTAAATACACTAGGATTATCTATATTATTTCGTAAATCATTCAACATATTTTCTTGAATATCATTATTAGAATAAAGAATAGTACATATATCTAGAAAATCTTCATTAATGAAGAACTTCAATAAATTTTTAATATTATTATCAGTAAATATCATTTCTTCCATTCCTCTTAATCCTTTTATTATATATACACTGTTATATTTATAAGGAAATGTTATATCACAATATTGTAATGAATCTGGAGTATTATTAGTTGACATATTTATAGTAGAAACAATTTGACCATTACATGGTGTTATAGGTTTACTAGGTAATTCTAGTTGAAGATATACATCAGAAGTCAATTCAATTTCTTTATTAATAACATGGATTATCGTCGATTCATTAAAATTTAATCTACCAAACGTATTCCTCTTTAAAACTCCATAATAACGTTCAGATCTCCATGTAGAACAATAAATCATTGAACCAGAATCCATTATACTTTTATATAAATGTTGGCAACTATGTATTTGTGAGTCAATCAATGGGCTTGGTAAAACCAATTCACATAAATATGTAAAAATGTAACACTTTGTTCTCAATAAATCAAAATAACCTTCATTCATACTATTATTATAAATAGAACAATCATTAATAATATCACTAAATACATCTATAACTGGAATTAAACAAGAATCAGAAACATTAAAATCAGATAGAAGAAGAGGTAGTATTTTACTCATGAAGTATATTCTTGAATGAGAAGTAAGATTTTTATATTTTTTCGGATCTAATATTGATCTAAATTGATATTCATTATTACCATAAAAAGTACTAGGGTAACGCCGCTGGCGCACCGCCTAACGGCGACGCGCCGCGGCTGCGTTGTTCAGTTGGGTTTTAAAATTCTTTATTAAACTTTATAGAACAAAACCATTTTTTTTTATTATAAACATTTTAAAAACAAATAAAAAGTGAAGAAGTAATAGATTAAAAAGAAAAAATAATTAACAAACATAAAACAAAAACAAACAAATATAACAAAAGAAGAAAAAAGAAAAAATAAAGCATTTAATTATTTAGAGTAGACCTGAAGACCACGTTCTTAGTAAATATTTCATTACTGCTACTTATCATCTTACCTTGAGAGACACTATCAACTACCTTAATAAAAAGAGAATTGAAAGATCGAGCACGACTGAAAGCAACATAGAGTTGACCATGAGAGAAGACAGGACGATCTAAATAAACACCAACTCTTTCAAATGTTTGTCCTTGAGATTTGTTGATAGTCATTGCGAACGCTAAACGAATAGGAAATTGTCTTCTGGATATAATAATAGGAAGATCTTCAGGATTTGAATTACAGATGATTCTTGGAATAATAACAGTACGTTCATCAATAGTAAGAGAAGGAGGAGGATTTAAAATAGTAGCAGTAATATTATTTGATCCTAATCGAGTTACTATAAGTCTAGTACCATTATATAATCCTTTAGAAGGATTAAGATTTCTTAAAAGCATAATGATACAACCTATTTTTAAATTTAATATATGAGGAGGCATTCCAGAAGGTGTTTGAGAATTGATAAACTCGATAGGATAATTTGATTCTGGATCATCTGTTTCAGAATCAAGAATAGAATCAGAAGAGATATAAGGAATAGTAGTTCCAGAAAGAAGATTATCTACAATAAAATCATTTAAAGTACCAACACAATCATTAGTAGAAGCTAATATAACAGAAGAAGCTAATCGTTTGATATCAGAATCAAGAGAAGTATTGATTCGATGTCCAAATACAGTAACACATAAATCATCATTTACAATACATTGAGGAGGAATAGGAATATAATCTATATCTAAATGATGACTAATAGTATAATTATTAGAAAGAACACCATCTCCTACTTGTAATAGCCATTGTCTAAAATCATCTGCTCCTTCTAAAGCTCTCATATTTCTCGATAAATGAATGACATTATTTTTGATAGAATTCCATAAGGAACAAAACTTTATAGAAGAACTAACAATCTGAGCTTGAGTTCCTTTTCTTATAACTGGTAAACATTGTCTGAAATCTCCTCCTAATACTACTGTTTTACCACCAAAAGGAATATCTAATTCTGTATTCATTATATCACATAATAATCTATGTACTACCATAAAGCAATCACCTTTCATCATAGGAGCTTCATCCCATATTATTAAATCAGCTATTCTTATTTCTTCTACTTTTCTTCTATCTCTAGCTAAATCTATATTTGAAGTAGAATCAGGATCAACATTCAAAGGAATACCAAATTGTTTATGAGCTGTTCTACCACTTGGTAATAAAGTAGAAGTAATACCTGTTGAAGCTACAGGTAATACATTCTTATTATGTCCACGTAAATAACTTAATAAACTATTATATAAGAAAGTCTTTCCACTTCCACCTGGACCATCTATAAAGAAACATAACTTATCTTCTATTCTACTACTTTCTATTGAATGAATTACTCTATCAAATGCATTTCTTTGTTCTTCATTTAATAATTCTATTACTCTATTAGCTTCTTGTAATTCTAAAGTAGGATTATAATTATAATCATTATAATGATGTTGTTCTTCTACTTGAGGTAATCCTAAATCATTATAATTCACTCCTATACTTATCATCATCTCTTTTATATCTTGTAAAGTACGTATTTCATAATCTTGAAGAACAGTATTAGTATCATCTTCTATAACACTTGATGAATCTAAATCTTGAGCTAAAGGAGTATTTATATAATCTATTTCATTATTATGCATTGAATGTTTATAATCTTTACTAAGAAATGATTTAAATCGAATCCAAAACTCTTTCACATTTGTTAATAATGATTCTGAAATATAAGTAATAAATAATTGTCTCAATTGACATGGAGTAGCAAAAACAATAGCTTCTGAAAATGAATCAAATACTTCTCTCTCATTATTCAATAATCCTCTTGCTATAGCTGCTTCACTAAAGGTTCTATAAGGTTCATTACTATTCAATCCTTTTACTATCTTCAAAGAATCAAAGCTATCAGCTCCTTTCGTATTCAATAATAATAATCTCAAAGCATATCGTTCTTTATCTTTTGGATTCACATAATACATTCTTCCTAAAGCTTTTATATCTCTCTGACGTCTATTCCAAGTATTTGTATTCGATTTCCATACATAATATTTTGGTATTTCATGATAAGCATAAATAGGATATTTCTCATCTAATATTTTCAATAATTCTTCTGATATATTATCATCATCTACTTCATAACTATTTATTCTATTTATCTCTTCTAAACGAACTTGAATCAATTCTCTTTCTTCTTCTACATTATTCATATTACGAATACCATGCTTCTTCTCTATATAATAATAAGTATATATCTTTCTTTGATTCTGAACTTCTTTCTCTAAATCAAAGTATTTTGTTAATTTAGTACCTTTCTCTAAACTATTTCTTAATGCTTCTTCTTCATGTCCTTCTCGAAATAATATATATGGATCATCAGGTAAATGAATAGGTAATCTATTAATAGAAACAGAATTATAAGTAATTTCAAAACAATTCAAACGATAAGAAGCTTCAGGAGGAGAAACATATCGACAATCTAAATAAGCTTGAGTTTCATCTACTATTCCATTATCATTCACTCTTCTTAATTGAGCTATCACAGAATCATTTCCTTTTAATGCATATTTATATATATATTTAGTACTTTGAATATTACAACAGACTTCTACATTAATATGAGCTTGATATTTCAATAATAAATAAGGATTATAAGGAACTACCCAACGATTATCAATAGTATAAGTATTATGACTACGAATAAGAGTAATAGTTCTATCAGGAATATTTCTTCTTTGATATAAAGGATAAGAATTTAAATGACAATTAGTTTGCTCTATATATTCTTTTGGAAATCTCTTACTACATTTACCTGTTGATCTATCAATACAAACACAATTCGTATCATAATCAGGACCACATGGACCATGAATCATATGTTTCTTAACTAATTCATAAAGAAGAGGAGTTGATTCTTTATCAGGAATCTCTGCACTTATTATACTATCTACTTCATCTTCTGTTCTATATTTAGAATTCGTATCTAAAATAATTAATATATGAGAATGTGGTAAACCTCTCTTTTGGAATTCCACTGAATATAATAAAGCTTCTACAGTACCAAATATATTCTTATCCTTTATATCAGAAAGTAATTGTTTCAACTTTAAATGAAACACTCTTGAAACTAAATCTGGAAATTCATTAACAGTATAACCTTCTGGAATATTATTCTTTATTTCTAACCAATCTGGATTGCAAGTAAATGTTATAAATAAATCAGGTTTACCATATTCTCGAATTACACTCATAGCATCCATATATTTCTGTTGCAAATTTCTTGGACTACCAACAAAAGAAGAAGGTAATATAATAGCTTTACCTATTCTATCTATATTTCTATCATTCTCATTTATTTGGTCTCCTCTCTCTTCTAACATATTATTTATATTCTGATAAGTAGATGCTCTTAATTTATTTTGATTATTTCGTATATAATTAATTCTATTTTGTTCTACTCGGATATAATTATCAGTTATATATTGTAAAGTTAATTTCTTATATTTTAATAAATAATTATCATAAGGTGGATCTTTCATTTGAAGCATATAATTATAATATTCTAACATAGTAATAGTAATTTGATTAGAACGATTCAATGATAATAAATCTGGATACCAACCTTGTCTTCCAGTTGGAAACATAACTGGATAAACCATACAATCTATATATGAATTAGTATTCTTCATTACTATATATTGACCTGAAGTATAACGATTCTGTTCATTATTACTATTAGTAGCTACTATTTCCATACCACTTCTAGGAAAACAACAATAACTTCTTTCTGGCATTACTCCTCCTTCTCTATATTGATATATTACTGCTACTTCATCTACTTGAGGAGTATTATATCTTCTTATATCAGGTACTTCTCTTCTTTGTTTCTTAAATTCTATTAATAAATTAATATTATTTCTATTCATTTGACTATTCTCTTCTATTACTTCATCTACTCTTTCTCGAAGTGAATTATATATTTGAGCTAATGGATGATATTCTCTTATTGTACTATCTAATATTTGTAAAATATTTGGTTTTAAATCACAAAAATATCGATTCATACTTCTCATATGAGTAGCTTCATCTCCATCTATCATATAATATTGATTGAATACAGGATGTCTTGTAGGATCATTCACATCAAAATCTAAAGCACTCTTAAAAGTATGATATATATTACCTCCACATTTAAATAGTAAAGGTCCAGAAGAATTTCTTAAATCATCATCAGAAGTATTATTTCCAGCTAAAGAAGCTAAAGCAACAGAATTATTATATCGAATTATATTATTAATAAATTCTCTTGAATCTGGATTATCTCTTTGTAATAAAGAACGAATAGTATTAGGAAGATCAGGAAGTTCAGGAAGAACTACTTTACCACTACCACAGCAAGTATAAAACTTATCATTCATTCATTTCTCTAATTCAAAATGTTTAGCATGACAATATTCACAATGAACATTAAAATCACCTAAATAATTAGCTTTATAAGTATTCAATGCTTCATTTAATACAAAATCACCATGAGAATCTATATAAAATAATATAAAATCAATATTAAATATATATAAATACTTCTTTGAATAGAAGCAATACAATTATGTAATCCAGGATATAATAATCTTTGTTGATTATCTATAGAAGTAATTTATTATTTAATTATTTATAAAGAATAATATATAATAAATAGCATACAAATATCTAAAGCTCTTCTTCTTCCTCTATTAATAATAGGATGAATAGTTATGTCTTCTTCAACTATAAAGAAGTATTAAATAAATATATTTAAATAATAAAAAACATACTATTATCTGTTATAGGTCTTCTAATAGTTCTTACAACTGGTATTTCATCATTGTTTTGAGTATTACTATTGATAATAGGAAAAGGATCAATATAATCAGAATCAGAATCATTATCAGAAAAACTACTACTACTACTACTACTACTACTATTACTACTACTACTATCACTTGAACTACTACTACTACTACTATTAGGTATTGTTGTTATAATTTCTGATTCGTTATCATTATTTAAATTAATATGAGGAATATTTGTTAGAATACTTAAAGGAGGAAGAATAGGACTTAAATCAGGAATAGTTAAATAACTATTCATGATGGAATTAATAGATCTATTATTTCTATGTATTATTGTTTCATTATTATTAGTATTAGTGTTATTTCTTGAATTATTTGTATTATCATTAATGATTGTAGAATTATTATTGTTAGATATATTTACATCAGTTGGAATAGTACTAACAACAGGTAAAGAGTGTGAAGAAGTATTAATAGAATCATTATTGTTATTAGAAACAGAAGTATTTTTTTCTGTAGGTTGTATAATAGTAGTTGATATAGGAATAGATTGATTATTATTATTAATTTGACTTTGAACAATAGATATGTTATTAATTGATTGATTAACTGGATTCATTTGATTAAGTAGGTTTGAACCATTATTTAATATAGAATTATTATTATTTATTTGTGAATAACTATTATCTATATCAATATTTATATTTGAATTATTATTTAAAGAAGTTATAAAATTGTTTTGTATTTGTGATAAAGAAATATTATTTTGTGATGATAAAGGTGTTACACCAACACTTGAATTTATAAATGTAGAATTATTAAAAAATGGTATAAAAACATTATTAGATTGATTTTGATATAAATTTGGATCTGTATTAATAAATGAACTATTATTTGCGTCTATAGAAATAGAATTATTAGTTAATGTACTAATAGATAGTATAATATTTATAATATAATATAATTGTATAAGATGCTTTTAACAACTATATCTATATATAACATAGAATTATGTAACAGTTCTTTTATTTGTATATTATTATACAACTCTTCATATTTATTTGGTTAATATATATATATATATATATATATATATTCGATAGATAAAATTTTATTTGGATTACTTAAAACAAAGTAAACTATTTTATTTTTTACTAATATAATATAATTAATATCAATAACATCTAAATCAATAGCTGTTAAGTTAACAAAATTTATAATATGATTTCATATAACACTGTATATATCTATCTTTAAATAATAAACACTATAAAAAGTAAAACACGAAACACTATATCAACTATTAGATCACACAACATGTCTAAATGATTTCTCTCATAATACATAACACTAATACTGTCACCTCAATAGTTACCAATAAAAAAAAAATTAAAACATAAAGTAAATACTATGAAGCTCTATACCTATAATTCATTACATCAATACACAACCCACACAACATTAAACTAATAAAAGCTACAGTTCATACTTGAGTTAAGAATCAAATGGTAATCCTGATATTAACAGAAATAATATTTTAAACCTAATGACCCGTTTTCTTCATAATAATTCAAGGTAAAAAGCATCCCAGTGACAATCAATAAGAAATAAAAACAAAAGGAGATCACTAAATATATATTCGTATATACCTTCAAAAGTCTGAGTAGTACCCATCATTACTTCATTAGACCCATATAGTGCAGGCAACGATCGATCCATACCAGTTTCAGAGTCCGTCTCATCCAATCTATTTCTTCTTACTCCCTTCATAAATTCTCTGTTCCCCTCCGAGCGTCTACGTCTTGACATACGATGTCTTGAAGGCATTTTAGTATTTAAAATATTAAATATAATAAATAATTTATGTATAATATGAAAGAAATAAAATAAATTGTTCTTTTTACAAAATGATAAGAAATATATATATGTACCCTAAAATGCATTTATTATAGAGTTTATCACAAATTTTTAATTAATTTTTATAAGACTAAAACAATTGGGCTTCATATAAATTTATGTACCCAAAAATAATTTACTAAAAAAGAATATTTCTACTAAAAGAGTCAGTATACTTTTGTCTTCTTTTATTTTTCATATTTCTCCATACATATTATATTATTATTAATGGATTTGGTGTTTTTATATAGCGCCATTATTATATTCATATAATATTTAGCTCTTATATATTTTTTTCAATAATTATGTATTTTTTCTTTTTCTTTTATTTTATTTTTATATCTAAGATGCTTTTTCTATTTAGCTAGACTTGCCTGAGTTGCAATCAAAAATAATTTCGTGGTTTCATATTCAATCAGTGGTTTTCCTCTTCAAAATATTGGTATGTATATATTTTTTGTTTGTTTTATTTTATTTATTTTGTTATATTTATCTCTATATAGGTTAGAAAATGATGCTTATTTCTCTCTTCCATTTTGGCCATGATGGGCCTTTTAAAAACAAACTTCAGGTGCTTATTCAAATCAAAAATGTCAAGGTATATATAGTTTATTATATTTCTTATTGTTTGTTTTATTTTATATTTTATTTCTGTTCTAATTATTTATTTTTATTAATTTATTTAATACGTATATATATTATTATTATTACTTATTATTTATATGCTATTTTTATAATTTATTTTCTTTTCTGTATAGCTTATTACTAAATTATTACTTGTTATATTTTTATTATTTTTATTTTATTTTATTATATATATATATATATCAATTATTATTTGTTTTTATTTTAATAATATATTTATATAGGTTGCCATCAACTAAGTTCTTTTTCTTCTGTCGTTATTCTTCGCATCAATCACTTTTTCATTATTTCTTCTTCCTTCTTTCTTCATTTCTTCCTTTCTTCATCCTGCCTTCATCTTTTCTTTTTACACTCTTTTATTCATTCTTCTCCTCTCCTTTTCATTTATTTTTATTCCTTTTATTTATTTGTTTTATTCTTTTTTTCCTTCCTTGTATTATTTCTCTTTCCTTCTTCTATATATCATTTTTTTATTTATCTTTCTTTGTATATTATTTATTATTTATCTATATTCAAATAATTATATATATATTAATATTTATTTATTTGTTTATTATTATTTTATATTATTTATTATCCCCAAGCTCTAAATGGAGAGTAATAGTTCTTTTTGAACTATTATCAGGTTCAATTCCTGACTTAAGGCTTTATGATTCTTCTCTTTTTATCTATATATATATTTTTTTAATATACATATATTATCACTTTTAATAATTTTTTTTTAATATTTTCTTCTTTAAAACAATTTATTTTAATTTTATTTATTATATAGCGACTTTATGCATATTTTTCAACTTTTCAAATATCACAGCAACAGAAATGGGTCACAATGTGAAAAGTGTTTAATACTTTGATTTACATAAAAACTATTATATTCGCTTAAATAGTGAATTTGGAATCAAATCAATAATATATTTAAAAAGAAAAAGTTATTAACAAAGAGAACTCAACATTCATTGTGACTTTTACAACAAAATCTTAACTTAAAAGCTAATTTTTATAGAGTCGACATGAATCACTTTTTTAAAGACAAATAACTAAAAATTTCGGGTTCAATAAAATATTTCAATATCTATTCATTGACTGTATCTAAACATTTTGAGACAACCTTTTGACACAGTGTATAATATATTATTGACAATATTAACTGAAAAACAGTTTTATGAATCTCGTAGCTTAAGACCGTTTTTGACTCATTCATTGTGTTTGACAAACTTAAAAACGTTTTTAAAAGTTAATTTTCACACAGTGTATCTAAATAGACCTTACTAACACAGTAGTTATTACTTCAACACTTTTCATGAACCTTTTGCATTTGCTCATTTACTTCAACCAAAATATTTTCGTCCCTCCTTTTGATATAATATAGAGTGTGTGGTCTAGTTATATAAAAGTGAGGGGGAATTTTGAACCTCGTCCTCTAAGTCACTCATTTTCACATTTTTTTAAATTAAGACCCTTAGAGTTGATTTTTGAAGTTAATTTTTCTACAGTGTTCCAAAAACACGATTTTGCTCAAACTGAGTGAAAAATATTTTTTCAATAACTCTCACAACCCTTTACACATCCACTCTCTAAAAATAGATTTTGCTATATTTTTGATATGTTGTAGAGTGTCTCTTAGTGTATACTGAACAATATCTCGTTTCTTAAAACTCTCATTTTATGACTCTCTTTGAACATATTTTTACTAATTGAAAGACTTAAACATATTTTTAAAAGCTAATATTTTCATAGTAGACTTTATATGACCCTATAAGCACATTAGTCATCACTTTAGACTTTTTAAAGACACTTTACCATTTGGTCATACACTCTGATCAAAATATTTTTGTCCCTTCTTTTAACATAATATAGGTCATACACTCTAGTTTAATGAATAAACACTCAAATATTGAATCTCGTCCTCTAAGTCACTCATTTTTACATTTTTTTAAATTTAAGACCCTTAGAGTTGATTTTTTGACTCAATTTTTCTACAGTGCACGAAATTCACGATTTTATATAAACTGAAGTAAAAATAAATTTTAAATAATAGTCACAACCCTTCACACATCCACTCTCTAAAAATTATTTTCTTTGAACTTTTGATATGTTGTAGAGCTACTACAGCTGTACACTAATTAATATCTCTAAATTTTTTATTCATAGTTTAAGACTATGTTTTATACATTCTTTTAAATTTGACAACCTTAAACTATTTATTTAAAGCTCTTATTCATAGAATATACTTAATACATGATTCTATACACATATATAAACCCTTTTACTTTTTAAGACACATTTTGTCATTTGGTCATACACTTTGACCTTCATAATTTTTAATCTCCTTTTGACATAGTATAGAGTATTATCTCTAGTTTATTAAATAAAAGTCATTATATTGAATCTCTCACTCTAAGACCACTTAATTCACATTTTTCAAAATTGTGACACTCAAACTCATTATTTTAAAACTTTGTTTTAACTATAGTAGTTTGAGGACCTATCAATTACAATACTGTAATATTAGTCGATTATAAGAAGATCGAAGAAAAATATCGATCACTCAAAAATCGTCCTCAGGAGCTCAAAATTGGTACACCTAGGTTTTTTGACCTCCTGAATCAGAATATGATGTCAAAATAAGAATCTAAATTTGACCGTTAAGGCCTCACGTGTTCAATATGAAAAAGTATTAAAAAGTAGATAAATATAAAGAATAAACACGGATAACGTATATTGTGGGATTGAGAAAAAATCAAGTTTACCCCATGTTTATTTTTCAATTGTCTGGTCAACAATTTTTATCGGGGTCATCCCAAAGAGCCAATCAAAAACGACTCAAAAATCATGTTTTCTGTTTTTTTATTAATAACTTTTTAATTATTAATAATATCGCTTAACCAAATATACGGTGCAAAACTACATGTTATATCCTATTGAACTGTGTTTCAACCAAACATTAACTCCCCGTAAGTTTAGAGGAGTTGTGTCCACAAACTATAGTATACATTAGCCAATCAAATGCATTTTCCAAAAACTGACCAATGGGAATTTTTTTGCCTATTCTCATATATATAGTAATGATTTATCTAAATCATTTGGTTTTAACACTAAACCTTTAGCTTTGTTTTCGACTTTTAATATCCAAAATAATATTCCTTTACAAAACATTCAAAACAATATTTCAAATAACAATATTGATATTGATATCGATAATAGTTATTCACAAATAAATAATAATAATTCTATATTAAATAATGGTTCAAACTTATTCAATCAAATGAATCCAGTTAATCAATCAATTAACAACATATCTATTGTTCAAAGTCAAATTAATAATAATAATTCATCTATTCCTATATCAACTACTATTATACAACCTACAGAAAATAATACTTCTGTTTCTAATAATAATAATGATTCTATTAATACTTCTTCAAACTTTGTAAATATTGTTACTACTATTCCAACTGATGTAAATATATCTAACAATAATAATTCTACAATCATTAATGATAATACAAATAATTCAAGAAATAACACTAATACTAATAATAATGAAACAATAATACATAGAAATAATAGATCTATTAATTCCATTATGAATAGTTATTTAACTATTCCTGATTTAAGTCCTATTCTTCCTCCTTTAAGTATTCTAACAAATATTCCTCATATTAATTTAAATAATGATAATGAATCAGAAATTATAACAACAATACCTAATAGTAATAGTAATAGTAGTTCAAGTGATAGTAGTAGTAGTAATAGTAGTAGTAGTAGTAGTAGTAGTAGTTTTTCTGATAATGATTCTGATTCTGATTATATTGATCCTTTTCCTGATATCAATAGTAATACTCAAAATAATGATGAAATACCAGTTGTAAGAACTATTAGAAGACCTATAACAGATAATAGTATGTTTTTTTATTATTTAAATATATTTATTTAATACTTTTTTATAGTTGAAGAAGATATAATTGATCATCCTATTATTAATAGAGGAAGAAGAAGAGCTTTAGATATTTGTATGCTATTTATTATATATTATTCTTTATAAATAATTAAATAATAAATTACTTCTATAGATAATCAACAAAGATTATTATATCCTGGATTACATAATTGTATTGCTTCTATTCAAAGAAGTATTTATATATATTTAATATTGATTTTATATTATTTTATATAGATTCTCATGGTGATTTTGTATTAAATGAAGCATTGAATACTTATAAAGCTAATTATTTAGGTGATTTTAATGTTCATTGTGAATATTGTCATGCTAAACATTTTGAATTAGAGAAATGAATGAATGATAAGTTTTATACTTGCTGTGGTAGTGGTAAAGTAGTTCTTCCTGAACTTCCTGATCTTCCTAATACTATTCGTTCTTTATTACAAAGAGATAATCCAGATTCAAGAGAATTTATTAATAATATAATTCGATATAATAATTCTGTTGCTTTAGCTTCTTTAGCTGGAAATAATACTTCTGATGATGATTTAAGAAATTCTTCTGGACCTTTACTATTTAAATGTGGAGGTAATATATATCATACTTTTAAGAGTGCTTTAGATTTTGATGTGAATGATCCTACAAGACATCCTGTATTCAATCAATATTATATGATAGATGGAGATGAAGCTACTCATATGAGAAGTATGAATCGATATTTTTGTGATTTAAAACCAAATATTTTAGAGATATTAGATAGTACAATAAGAGAATATCATCCATTAGCTCAAATATATAATTCACTTCGAGAAAGAGTAGATGAAGTAATAGAAGAGAATAGTCAAATAAATAGAAGTAATATTAATTTATTAATAGAATTTAAGAAACAAAGAAGAGAAGTACCTGATATAAGAAGATATAATACTCCTCAAGTAGATGAAGTAGCAGTAATATATCAATATAGAGAAGGAGGAGTAATGCCAGAAAGAAGTTATTGTTGTTTTCCTAGAAGTGGTATGGAAATAGTAGCTACTAATAGTAATAATGAACAGAATCGTTATACTTCAGGTCAATATATAGTAATGAAGAATACTAATTCATATATAGATTGTATGGTTTATCCAGTTATGTTTCCAACTGGTAGACAAGGTTGGTATCCAGATTTATTATCATTGAATCGTTCTAATCAAATTACTATTACTATGTTAGAATATTATAATTATATGCTTCAAATGAAAGATCCACCTTATGATAATTATTTATTAAAATATAAGAAATTAACTTTACAATATATTACTGATAATTATATTCGAGTAGAACAAAATAGAATTAATTATATACGAAATAATCAAAATAAATTAAGAGCTTCAACTTATCAGAATATAAATAATATGTTAGAAGAGAGAGGAGATCAAATAAATGAGAATGATAGAAATATAGATAGAATAGGTAAAGCTATTATATTACCTTCTTCTTTTGTTGGTAGTCCAAGAAATTTGCAACAGAAATATATGGATGCTATGAGTGTAATTCGAGAATATGGTAAACCTGATTTATTTATAACATTTACTTGCAATCCAGATTGGTTAGAAATAAAGAATAATATTCCAGAAGGTTATACTGTTAATGAATTTCCAGATTTAGTTTCAAGAGTGTTTCATTTAAAGTTGAAACAATTACTTTCTGATATAAAGGATAAGAATATATTTGGTACTGTAGAAGCTTTATTATATTCAGTGGAATTCCAAAAGAGAGGTTTACCACATTCTCATATATTAATTATTTTAGATACGAATTCTAAATATAGAACAGAAGATGAAGTAGATAGTATAATAAGTGCAGAGATTCCTGATAAAGAATCAACTCCTCTTCTTTATGAATTAGTTAAGAAACATATGATTCATGGTCCATGTGGTCCTGATTATGATACGAATTGTGTTTGTATTGATAGATCAACAGGTAAATGTAGTAAGAGATTTCCAAAAGAATATATAGAGCAAACTAATTGTCATTTAAATTCTTATCCTTTATATCAAAGAAGAAATATTCCTGATAGAACTATTACTCTTATTCGTAGTCATAATACTTATACTATTGATAATCGTTGGGTAGTTCCTTATAATCCTTATTTATTATTGAAATATCAAGCTCATATTAATGTAGAAGTCTGTTGTAATATTCAAAGTACTAAATATATATATAAATATGCATTAAAAGGAAATGATTCTGTGATAGCTCAATTAAGAAGAGTGAATGATAATGGAATAGTAGATGAAACTCAAGCTTATTTAGATTGTCGATATGTTTCTCCTCCTGAAGCTTCTTATCGTTTGAATTGTTTTGAAATTACTTATAATTCTGTTTCTATTAATAGATTACCTATTCATTTACCTGATGATCCATATATATTATTTCGAGAAGGACATGAAGAAGAAGCATTAAGAAATAGTTTAGAGAAAGGTACTAAATTAACAAAATACTTTGATTTAGAGAAAGAAGTTCAGAATCAAAGAAAGATATATACTTATTATTATATAGAGAAGAAGCATGGTATTCGTAATATGAATAATGTAGAAGAAGAAAGAGAATTGATTCAAGTTCGTTTAGAAGAGATAAATAGAATAAATAGTTATGAAGTAGATGATGATAATATATCAGAAGAATTATTGAAAATATTAGATGAGAAATATCCTATTTATGCTTATCATGAAATACCAAAATATTATGTATGGAAATCGAATACAAATACTTGGAATAGACGTCAGAGAGATATAAAAGCTTTAGGAAGAATGTATTATGTGAATCCAAAAGATAAAGAACGATATGCTTTGAGATTATTATTATTGAATACGAAAGGAGCTGATAGCTTTGATTCTTTGAAGATAGTAAAAGGATTGAATAGTAATGAACCTTATAGAACCTTTAGTGAAGCAGCTATAGCAAGAGGATTATTGAATAATGAGAGAGAAGTATTTGATTCATTTTCAGAAGCTATTGTTTTTGCTACTCCATGTCAATTGAGACAATTATTTATTACTTATATTTCAGAATCATTATTAACAAATGTGAAAGAGTTTTGGATTCGATTTAAATCATTTCTTAGTAAAGATTATAAACATTCAATGCATAATAATGAAATAGATTATATAAATACTCCTTTAGCTCAAGATTTAGATTCATCAAGTGTTATAGAAGATGATACTAATAGTGTTCTTCAAGATTATGAAATACGTACTTTACAAGATATAAAAGAGATGATGATAAGTATAGGAGTGAATTATAATGATTTAGGATTACCTCAAGTAGAAGAACAACATCATTATAATGATTATAATTATAATCCTACTTTAGAATTACAAGAAGCTAATAGAGTAATAGAATTATTAAATGAAGAACAAAGAAATGCATTTGATAGAGTAATTCATTCAATAGAAAGTAGTAGAATAGAAGATAAGTTATGTTTCTTTATAGATGGTCCAGGTGGAAGTGGAAAGACTTTCTTATATAATAGTTTATTAAGTTATTTACGTGGACATAATAAGAATGTATTACCTGTAGCTTCAACAGGTATTACTTCTACTTTATTACCAAGTGGTAGAACAGCTCATAAACAATTTGGTATTCCTTTGAATGTTGATCCTGATTCTACTTCAAATATAGATTTAGCTAGAGATAGAAGAAAAGTAGAAGAAATAAGAATAGCTGATTTAATAATATGGGATGAAGCTCCTATGATGAAAGGTGATTGCTTTATGGTAGTACATAGATTATTATGTGATATAATGAATACAGAATTAGATATTCCTTTTGGTGGTAAAACAGTAGTATTAGGAGGAGATTTCAGACAATGTTTACCAGTTATAAGAAAAGGAACTCAAGCTCAGATTGTTAGTTCTTCTATAAAGTTTTGTTCCTTATGGAATTCTATCAAAAATAATGTCATTCATTTATCGAGAAATATGAGAGCTTTAGAAGGAGCAGATGATTTTAGACAATGGCTATTACAAGTAGGAGATGGTGTTCTTTCTAATAATTATACTATTAGTCATCATTTAGATATAGATTATATTCCTATTCCTCCTCAATGTATTGTAAATGATGATTTATGTGTTACTGTATTTGGACATCGAATCAATACTTCTCTTGATTCTGATATCAAACGATTAGCTTCTTCTGTTATATTAGCTTCTACTAATGATTGTGTTGGTACTTTAAATGATTTTATTGTAGATAATCTTCTTTCTGGAACTACTATTCCTTATATCTCTTCTGATTCTATTCTTGATTCTGAAACAGATGATCCAGAATCAAATTATCCTATCGAGTTTATCAATTCTCAAACACCTTCTGGAATGCCTCCTCATATATTAAATTTAAAAATAGGTTGTATCATTATGCTTTTAAGAAATCTTAATCCTTCTAAAGGATTATATAATGGTACTAGACTTATAGTAACTCGATTAGGATCAAATAATATTACTGCTACTATTTTAAATCCTCCTCCTTCTCTTACTATTGATGAACGTACTGTTATTATTCCAAGAATCATCTGTAATTCAAATCCTGAAGATCTTCCTATTATTATATCCAGAAGACAATTTCCTATTCGTTTAGCGTTCGCAATGACTATCAACAAATCTCAAGGACAAACATTTGAAAGAGTTGGTGTTTATTTAGATCGTCCTGTCTTCTCTCATGGTCAACTCTATGTTGCTTTCAGTCGTGCTCGATCTTTCAATTCTCTTTTTATTAAGGTAGTTGATAGTGTCTCTCAAGGTAAGATAATTAGTAGTAGTAATGAAATATTTACTAAGAACGTGGTCTTCAGGTCTACTCTAAATAATTAAATGTTTTCTTTTCTCTTCTCTTCTTTTGTTTCTTTTGTTTTATTTGTTTTATTTGTTTTATATTATTTATTTAACTTTTTACCTTTTCACTTTTTATTTGTTCTAAAAATGTTTTTAATAAACAAGATTGTTTTGTTAACCCTTATTTAATACATATTTTAAAACCCAACTGAACAACGCAGCCGCGGCGCGTCGCCGTTAGGCGGTGCGCCAGCGGCGTTACCCTAGTATTATAGATATATTTATAATGGTAAACGATAATAATAAACGATAATAATATAGGTTAATAATAAACCATAATAATAGGCGACAATAATAGGCGATAATAATATAGGTTAATAATAAACGATAATAATAAACGATAATTATAATAATATATATACGTAGATATTGCATTATGGCAAATGTCTCCGTTTTGTAGATCAGAGTGTTGTCCTTTTGAATCTTGTATTTGATTTTGTATTTCTACATCAAATTGCTCAACTTGCTTATTTGCACTAATTGTTGGTTTTCTCATACTACTTATGGAGTTTACTGTACTAACAATAGTAGAGCTAGTTGTAAGTTCTTTTTTGTCGTTGCAATCAATAATGTAATCTTCATCAATTGAATCCACTTCTTTTTCATCCGACTCAAGTTTTGAAGTATCTAGACTATCATAATCATCCCGAACGAACGAGGATATAAAACTGAAATCTATTATTTAAATAGTTAATTAATAAATTATAATAAATGTCATATTTTAGGAAAATAACTCATTTATTAGCAAATAAAACACAAGATTCACTAGATGATAAGTAAATAAATGTGAGTACAAAAGAAATGATTTTAAAATTAAATAATCAATTCTTTCACTGGCTTTAAAACTGGTGAAAGAATTTTGACTGAAAATGAGAAAAACCAGTGAAAGACTTTCACCGGTTTAAAACCAGGGACATTACTATATCCGGTTTTTTGTAAATCTCTATATAGTAATGATATTAATAATATCATATTATAATATCGTTTATACAATACTATAATATATATATATATATATATATATATATATATATATATATATATATATATATATATATATATATATATATATATATATATAATTCTTTATATAGTATGTATACAGATATTATTATTACATAAAGGATTGTTACACTGAATGTTTGATAGAAATGGATTCTTTCTTCCATTATTAAATGTATTTATATTGTTACATATCTTATATATGTAAATATTTCTATATATAACTTTCGTATTAGATTGGTTGATCATTTTGCTTAAAATGTCTTGTCCATTATGTGGAATAGGTAATGCAGTAATGTCATTTCTAAGCTTTTTCATTATTTTATTTGCTAAAGTATATAGATAAATAGTCTTAGCTTCACTAATACCAAGCAAAATCCAGCAAGCAAATATATCTTCTTCAATATCTTCAGTAAGTGTTTTTAGTTTTTTTTTTTTTTCTATATAGAAATATATATAGTATACAAATAATATAAAAGGATTAGTCAAAATCTTATATCAATTTATTTTAAGAATAGTTTACATAATAATATTTTTTTAACTATATATATACAGTGGAACTTAGAAATGAGTTTACCAAAGAATTCATTATGTCATTTTCTTGAATATTATCAACAGGATTTTCAGCAATTTGATTTAAAGTATGTACCTCATTATTTGAATTAGAAATATTATTTATTTGTAGATCAAAATTGTCAAAATTGAAAATATCATCTACTATATATAATAGTAGTTTAGGTATCTATATATATTTATTTAATAGTATTATTATATAGTCTTGTGTATATGGTATTAAACAATTAGATAGTTGATTAAGAATACGATTCAGTGTTGATTTGATTCCATTCGACTTATAAAAATACAAGTCATTATTACTCATTGCGTATGTTTAATATAATAAATTATATAATATTTAGTATTCTTTTATGCATCTTCTAATGCCGCGTCTTTTCCTTCTAATTATCATTTGAAACAAATATATTTTTATTCAAGGTATTTTTTATGATTCTTCAAGTTTTTAGTATTTTTATCCCACCATATTTCTCTCCAATTATTATTTCTAAATATTTATCTTTTATTAAAAATTAATAAACATTATTCTCTTTTATTTCTATATTAGAAGCTTAAATGGAATTTAAGATAATTAGCAAGCGACAAAAACAATTGGTTACTAATGCAAAATCCAGAATGATTGATTATGTTAATGCATATTTTGATGATATAGAAGAAAAATGTCCTTTAGGTATTGATATATTATTTTATTGTCATTATTATCTTATATCATTTTAGACAAAGCTGAATGTACTATTCCGGCATATGTTGAGAAATTTCTTCATAAAATATCTATTATGAATTGTGTTGCTATAAGAAAATCGTTGATGTGGTCGTATAAAGTGAAGGTATGCTTATGTTAAATAATAAAGCAATTATATTTTATAGAATTTATTTATGTTGATTCCTTTTTGTTTAAACACTGGAATTAGACTACTTGCTAGAAGCATATTCTGTACAAAAGCAAAGAACACTGTTGTTGATACAAAAAGTCCTTTATATCTATATATTTGTAATATTATTTGAATAAATGCTGTAAATGTCACTTAATTCCCTTTAATCTGTTGAAGTTGTCTATTATTTATGTAAAACTGTCGAAACTGTCACTTATGGCAGTTAGAATCTGAATTAATTAGCCAATAAAAATCATATTCATTTTCAATATTTATAGTAGTTCTAAAAGAATATTCTTATTTTCACCGTGAATATTTTTTGTTTTTAAAAATATATATTGCTTAAATATATCTTAATATTAGTTGTCATTTCAAATATATACTTTTGTTTTTATCTTATAAGAGTTAAACACAATACAATAACTAATTTTTTGGCTATTTGTTTGTTAGATCACGGATTCAAAATAATTAGTAATGCCTAGAATATGATAAATAGGCACACATATAGCTGATAACCTAATTACAATCACTTGAGTAAGCTTTATTTGATGTTTCAGTTAGGCATGTAAATATTTTAAAATTTGTTTTATTTTTAATAGTACAGTTTTAAATATATAATGATACAAATCGGTTTACGAATAATTATTGTTATTATGAAACGATTTATTCAAATTTATATGTCACGTCGATGTGAAGAATTACATTATATTCAAAAATTTTTATAATACTTGTTGAGTAAATTTGTTGGTTGAAAGAAAACGTTAAAACAAATCAAACTAGAAGTTTGCACTTAATGACCGATATAATGTTGTGTTCTTTTATGCTGACAAAACGAATCTCACGTTATTATATATACTTTACAAACCAAACAATCAACATATAATAGTGTTTTATAAAATATCACATCGACATTCTTTAGTAAAGAGTGTTTATAGTAATTAAAAGCAATTAATATTTTAAACTTAAGTTGAGTATTTATGGAATCAGATGTATAAATGGGTTTTTACAACATAGTAAATAATAAATGAAGGTCAATTCATAGCTAATATTAAATCGTGAAGTATGGTTGTGACGTGTGTCTTCAAAACATTTTTTTTTTAGTATATTACAGCAAGAGTCTTAAAGAAAACGAGGTTTAATAAAAATTGTGGAAACTACTAAAAAAGAAAAGAATATTCCATACAAATTCCATAAAGATTTTATTATTTGGTTTATTTTATAAAATATTTAAATAGATATAAGGCTAGCTGATATTGGTTATGTGTATATAATTGTTTACATAATATATACACTGTTGGCACCTAATATTTGAATTAATAATAGGTATCTAAGAAAATTAACTTCAGGCAGGATCGTTGTATACATCCATGGTTAGATAATAGTGAATCATGATCGGTGAGCAAGCTTGGGATGAAACAAAAACTTTACTTTTAGAGGAGATTTGCCTAATCAGAAATTGAAAGAAGCCGCCTTGCAAAATGAATTTGTATATAATTATGTAGTCTTATTCTTATAGTAAGCCACTTTGGTTATGACGGTTTTATTTATAGTTGGCTTTTTAAGTTGCAATTCTGTTCTTTACACGCTGTATTGGTCTTCTAAGTTATCTATTGGTCTTCTAAGTTCTCTATTGGTCTTTTAAGTTCTCTATTGGTCTTTTAAGTTCTCTATTGGTCTTCTAAGTTCTTTATTGGTCTTTTAAGTTCTCTATTGGTCTTCTAAGTTCTCTATTGGTCTTCTACACTTTTTATTCGTTTATAGAGTGTATCTCTTATCTCTGTTGTCTTTTACGGACTCTATTGACTACTTATTATATATTTTGTTTAGTTGTGATCTCTAATTATTACCTTTGATTACTGATAATTACTTGTCATCACTCATGGTTACTTATGATTACTTTAAGTTACTTAGAGTTACTTATCATCAATGATAGTTACTTAAAGTTACTTATTGTTAATTGAAGTTACTTATGCTTACTTATCATCACTGATAGTTACTTATAATCAATGATAGTTACTTATTGTTACTTATAATCAATGATAGTTACTTAGAGTTATTTATTATCAATGATAGTTACTTATTATCAATGATAGTTACTCATCATCAATGATAGTTACTTATAATCAATGATACTTATGATTACTGATAGTTACTTATGATTACTGATAGATACTTATGATGACTTATAGTTACTTATGATCAATGATAGTTACTCATCATCAATGATAGTTACTTATCATCAATGATAGTTACTCATCATCAATGATAGTTACTTATCATCAATGATAGTTACTTATCATCAATGATAGTTACTTATCATCAATGATAGTTACTCATCATCAATGATAGTTACTTATGATTACTTATAGTTACTTATGATTACTTATAGTTACTTATGGTCAATGATACTTATGATCAATGATAGTTACTCATCATCAATGATAGTTACTTATGATTACTTATAGTTACTTATGATTACTTATAGTTACTTATGGTCAATGATACTTATGATCAATGATAGTTACTTATGATTACTGATAGTTACTTATCATCAATGATAGTTACTTATAGTTACTTAAAGTTACTTATGATTACTGATAGATACTTATGATTACTGATACCTACTTAAAGTTACTTAAAGTTTCTTATGATTACTGATAGATACTTATGATTACTGATAGATACTTATGATTACTGATAGATACTTATGATTACTTATCATCACTGATAGATACTTATGATTACTGATACCTACTTATGATTACTGATACCTACTTATGATTACTGATACCTACTGATAGTTACTGATAGTTACTTATGATTACTGATACTTACTTATAGTTACTGATACCTTCTTATGATTACTGATAGTTACTTATGATTACTTATGGTTACTTATAGTTACTTATGATTACTTATCATCAATGATAGTTACTTGTCATCATTCATGGTTACTTATGATTACTGATAGATACTTATGATTACTGATAGATACTTATGAATTTTTTTTTTACAATTATCTTCTTTAATGTTTGCTTATTATCTTTACAGTTTACTTTTGGTCTTTAGTGCTTATTTTTTAAATAGCTTTGGCTATAGTTATTACTGTCTAATTATGGTATCTATGGCTCCGATATATTGAGGCTTCAATTTCATTATGTATTATGATACCGATTTGCTGTACTTGTCTATTTTAAATACCTATTTGATTTGGTCATGATTTAATTTAATTAAACAAAACAAGATGATTTAATTATGAAAATTGGTATTAATTATTGGTCTCTTATAGATATGTATATATATGTTTGTATGTATCTAGTCTTATGTTTGCTATTGTGATATATAATTTCATTTGAATGGTGTACTAGTTGTTAGTTAGACTTCAATGACTTTTAATTTCTTGGATTCGATATCAGTTTCATCCTTTCTCGAATTTCTGGCTGGCTTTTTCTTCTTCTTGTTCTCTCTTTCATTAGTGCTTATTATATCCATCTCTGTTTCCTGTTGTTCAATCATTTCATTGGACATTATTGATTCCATTAATGAATGCAAGATTATCATGTCTTTCTTCATTTTATACGACTTATATCTTTGATAGTAAGATATAAAGTTTGCGAAATTTGTTGATGATGGTCTTCCTGATGGTCTTATAGAATACTTTGGCTTTACAACTGAAGATGGTTGGATATAGGAGATAATCGAACTACTTATTATTCTATATATAGTATAGGTTTATATATTATAAGTAATTGAGTAATAGATAAATACCTGTCGACGTAGCCTTGATAGTACCAGTTCTTCCTCTTCATACTATAGTTCTGTTTAAATATGTTGAACAAATTACAAATTGTAACAGTGTTGTCTCTCCTCTCTTGGTTATCGTTAAGTAGCTTCTTGAATAAAAGAATTGCATGAGAACATGGAAACCTTTGAAATTGGTACATACCACATGTACAAGTTTTTTTTTCATAATCGATTATATATTCTTCTTCTACTGTTATGTTTCCAGCCTTTGTTGCATCGTCATATACATAGTGGCCTATATTAGTCATCATTGAGTTGGCGTTATCAAAAATATCTTGTATATAATCAAGGAATGGATTATTGCTGTTGGTTGCTGCTAAGTCTATTTGATATTGGTGACCATAGTTATATATTTCTATGAGCATTTGATGAACAGGAAGCTGCCTATACTTGTAGATTGCATTATTAAAAGACTCTGCTGGACTGGAAGATATATATCCATAGCGGTTACGTTTATCTTTCGGAAAGTCAATATTATATAGGGAGCATCCTCTATACTTATTAACCTTATCAATTTGTGTAGGAGATAGTAGTGACTCATTAATAATCTTATTCCATTCTTCTTCGTCATCTGCTAAAATTAATTGTGGCATAACAATGGATAATGGACTTCCTTTACGGCAGATCTTCTTTAAGACATGAAAGGCACACGAAAAGGGAATACATTCATTGAATACTTTTGGAATACTGTTTTGTAATCCTTTGTCCATGTCTGAGAAGAATGATATATTATTCGTTGAACAATGTTCCTTCTCTAAAGATCTTTTGAGGTGTATCTGGAAGTTTTGCCACGTTGCAGAACATTCAACTGCATATAGACCAAAAGCTAGTAGCATTAACTTTCTTTCAATTGTAATTGTAACTGCTGTCAATAAAGTTTGATTGGTTCTCTTCAAATGTGTTCCATCCAAGAAGATTATGGGCTGAGATATCTTTTTATATAGATCAATATTTGATTTTAAACTGACGAAGTAGTATAGAAATTCATTTGATTCATTTTGATCATTAGTATTAGTAGGAGTATCTTGTTCTGTACTTGTTTCTCTATTCTCATCGGTCTCTACGTTATTACTGTGCCCTAATAGAACTTCATCAAATAGATCATCATGAAAATCATCTATATTATTATTATTGGAATTAATAATATTGCTTCTTTCTTTTTCGTAAGTAGTATAATCTAAATAGTCTATTGCATCATATGATGCTATATCCTTATAGTTCATACCTGATGGTAAACATCCATATACAGTATAGTTTCCTTTAGAATTGATTGCTTCTAATATTCCTGGAATAAGGTTAAATTTATTATCTCCTTTGGGACCAATTTTTTCTAGTACGTATCTACAGACTCCTATTGAAGTATTCAATCCTTGTGTTTCTAGGTACTTCTTCATTTGAATTGTAGAATCGAAATAATTTGTTAAATTATTTTCCTTAAGATACTCTATTACTGTCTGTGAGGTGATATTCTTTTTAATTGATTTATTAGATTTATTATAGAAACAATAATTCATTGAAGTGGAAGCAGTCATTACTTTAAACTTTTCAATTGTTATTCCATGATTTTCTTCGTATTCCGATATTACTATTTCGTTATTACTAATCAAACTAGAACTATTAAATGGATTTGTACTATTATTGTTATCGGTGTTGTCGTCGTTTCCATGGTTATCATCTTCATTATTTTCAGACACTTCATGTTGCTCCTTGCTATATATAGAATTATATACAATATTTTTAATATATCTATATATATATCTATATATATTGATATATAGGTTTAGAATATATGCTGATATAGGTTTAGTTGAATATTATGTAGGTATAAGAACAGATAAAGGTATATATATATATATATATATATATATATATATATATATATATATAGGTTTAGAATATATATGGATATGGATATAGATATATGTAGGTATAGGTGTAGTTGAATATTATGTATATATATATATATATATATATATATATACTTTATTTCATTTTGATTGTTAATAAAATAGTTTATACAGTCTATATAGATTATAATGGTGTTGATAAAGATTGTTTTATATACCTTTTGGCAAATATTTTATATCAACCAGATTTTCTTGATTCAACTCAATATATATGTTACAATTTCTATTACAAATCTATAAATATGTATATTATTATTAATATAATATAATATAATATAATATAATATAATATAATATAATATAATATAATATAATATAATATAATATAATATAATATAATATAATATAATATAATATAATATAATATAATATAATATAATATAATATAATATAATATAATATAATATAATATAATATAATATAATATAATATAATATAATATAATATAATATAATATAATATAATATAATATAATATAATATAATATAATATAATATAATATAATATAATATAATATAATATAATATAATATAATATAATATAATAGTATATAATATAATAGTATATAATATAATAGTATATAATATAATATAATATAATATAATATAATATAATATAATATAATATAATATAATATAATATAATATAATATAATATAATATAATATAATAGTATATAATATAATATAATAGTATATAATATAATAGTATATAATATAATAGTATATAATATAATAGTATATAATAGTATATAATATAATAGTATATAATATAATAGTATATAATAGTATATAATATAATAGTATATAATAGTATATAATATAATAGTATATAATATAATATATAGAAAAAAGTTTTAATTTATGTATACTTCATAGTTGTGTAACCGGTACTTTATCAGCTTAAATCCTTGAATATCTGATCCTAGATAGTGTAAATAGAAGGGACATTGTGTGTTTGAACATATAATGTCAATAACCTTTTTATTTGATCTTTTTGTTTTATAACTATATCCTATCTTTTGCATTTTCAAATTAATATCTTTTAAAAGCTCTTGTTTTGTTTTGTAAATCAACTGAATTGAATAAATATTATCTTTTTCAAAAGCAATCATTGCCTCTTGACTAACCATTTCATCGTAATTAATAAAAAGAATATCCTTATTACTCTGTTGAGACTGATTTAAAACCTATATGCACATGATCAACAAATAAAATATGATTATTATGTAATTAATGAATACCTCTTCGTTGTCTGACATTATAGATTACAGTTGTAATTCAAAATCCAGAAACGTCTACAGTTTTTAAAATGTTTTCTTAAAAAAAGAAATACTGGTTTTGATCATTTTTTAAGCAGTATAGCTTTTATTATTAATGCAATAAATGATTAACTAGTATATTCTATATCTTTTATTGACATTCTATCATAAATAATACATATAATAATTTTCTGACGACTAATTAATAATCAATTTTTTATATTTAAAACTAAATATGCTTTTTACATGTTAAATTACTTAAATAACGAGATTCTAAATAATTTTAAGTCAACATAAACAAAAATTAATACTTACCAATTTGGTATGTGTAATACAAAAAGGTTATTTTCATTTACATCACACTAAGACATCAATAATCAGCTGAGTACGTGTAAGAATGTATTCTGTTATAAAATTCAGGGTGGAAATCTAGAATTATTGCAAATTTGATTGCAACGTTCCAATTGCTTTGAGATATGTTTGCGGCTTTTTTAAAAAGAATGAGCTACCAAACCAAAACATACAAATTATTACCCAATATTGGATAAAAGTAACTTTTATTTAAAAAATTTTTAACAATTATTGTGGTAAAAATATTTTTATTCTAAAAATAAAAATGAAAAAATTATTATCCAATGAATGACTGTATATCAATTATTAACACATGTTTATTGATATAAAAGCGATTAATATGAAATAATCAGAATTTTAAGCAAAATAAAGCTCAAAATATGACAATTTCAACATATTTATGTAAAAAAATGATATTTTCCATTGTTTCGAAGATTATTTTGACATTTTCAAAATCTCTAACAAAATATTGATATTCTCAGCAGTATCTCGATGAAATGTGTGAGAGAATCATTAGTAAATAGGAAATAAAAGAAAAGAATAATCCATTTTTTTGGCTTTGAGATCTCTGAGCCTCTTAATACATGGATTGAGAATGTCAGTAATAATAATAATTACCAATTTGTATGTTTATCTATTCTTTATTTAACTATATTTAGACATGCGAATGGATTGAAAGGATTCCGTTTCCAGACAAAAATGAAAGAATATTAAAAAAAAATAATGAACTGATTTTGAAGCTTCAGCAATATTGTGTTTGGTTTCCATTCACATACATTAAACACAAGTCAATTATATAATTGGGCCAAATTTTATTTTCTTTTTCTATTATTTTTATTATTTTTATTGGCTTATTCTTTATTTTTATGAATACATTATTGGCTTATTAGCATGTTTTATTGAATAGACTATTGGTTTGTTCTTACCTGTTTTATTTATTTGATTATTGGCTTATTTTCGTTTTAATTAATAGATTATTGGCTTGTTTTTATTGTTTTATTGAAAAAAAAATGTTTAGTATTTCCTTATTTGTTTGTTTTCACCAATCAAATTTTAACAACAAAAGAAATTTCTTATTTTAATAATTTGTCTGAATTGATCTTAAAAATAATTCTACAACAATTGGCGTTGATCTGCAAATAATATTTACGGGAATGTCTCATAGTGTAATATAATCACGAAAAATAATAAAGACAAGCGTTTCACGACTGGCTACGCCAGCCTACGCTTGAGTTTAGATAATTATTATCTCTCAATTGTTATATCTTACATTGAATTTTAAAAAATGAATATTTATTCTTATGTTTTTGTTATTCATTTCTGTTTTTATTTTTTTTTAGGATTAAAACTATTTCATATTTTATAAAATATTATTTCAATTGCTTTTAATTGTTATCTTCTAATCTTAATTTTCAATTTAGTATTTTAAATAATTTAATTCATACATATTGATAATTCTTACTTAACATTCTATATGTTCTTGAGTATTATTTCCTTTTTTTTTTAATATTCTTTTTAGCCATTTTTATTATTGACTATATATATTTATTGTTTATCAATGATAATTAATTAACTCTTGTGTTTTATTTTTGATCTTATTTCTATTTCTATTTCTATTTCTATTTCTATTTCTATTTCTATTTCTATTTCTATTTCTATTTCTATTTCTATTTCTATTTCTATTTCTATTTCTATTTAGTTTTTAGTTTTCAATATTAATTCACTTTTCTTTGTTATTTCATTTATAACTTTCTATGTATTTTATCAATTCATTTAGTTTTATAAATATTTAGTATTTTAAATAATATCAATATGATTATAAAATACTTTTTCTTTTAAAACATATTATTATCACTTATACCCTACCTTTAAATATTTATGTTTTATTTGAATTAGTCTATATAATTATTATTGTGAGAAATAGCTTATTCTCTTGTCTAAAAAAATATTATATATTCTTTTTTATTCTTTTCATATATTGTTTTGTTTTATTTTTAAAATATTATAATTTTGATATCTATTTGTTTTTTTATATTTTATCCTTTCCTTTTATATATACTATTATATAAATATTTTAGAAATTTTATTATACAGCTTTTCTCAATTAATAAATGTTTAATTATATAAATAGTAATCATATCTTGATATTATTTGATAAATATTATAATTTTTCTTTTATTATACTTATTTTAGTTTGAATTATTAATACAAAAGTACTCTTAATAATTAAAAGATATTTATTACTTTATATAATAAACAAAAAAATTAGAGTCTTATTTTAATATTTATCATTAATAGAATCTATTCGTTTTAAGTAAAAGAGAATATTTATAGAGAAATTATCTTTTCATTATTTAAAATTAATTAATTCAAATTTAATTCAATTTTTATAGTGTTATCAAAATCATTCTAGAAATAAGAAATAAAAACTAAAATATAAAACAAAAATTACATTTCATTTCATAACTAAATAGATTTAAATACTTTGGAAACTTTTATTATTGTACATACAATATAGCTTCTAAAACAAATAAGTTATCATAAAAAAACTCTAAAAGACTGAACGTTTTTAAATACATATACTCACTTTTATTTTAACTAATTTTATGCTAATATACACATGTATTGAATTTGTTATTTTAATTTGTAAAAAATAACTTGAATCTCTTTTGTTTAAAGTCACAATTACAAAGAATGAGTTCTTTTGAAAGACAAAAAACATTCTTTAAACAATAATAATTTTGTATTTAGTGACATAAAAACGTATTATACAGTTTTAGAAACAATTAAAATCTTTTTACCCATTTTAACACTCCTATCAAACAGTCAACCATGTTTAATTAAACTAATTTTTAATATTTTATATTCTATAATAAGTCTATTTATTATTATTATAAAAAGTGACTTGAATCTCTTGACTTAACTATTGTAATTCTAAAAAAATAATTTTTTGAACAACTTAAAATGTTTATTTATTGTAGATTTTAATATGAAACACTCTAAAAACACTCTATACATACTTATTACAACCATTTTTAAAAAATAGACTCATTTTAACATTTTGGTCAAACACACAACCACCTTTATTTCAAACAATTCTTTTATTATTATAAACATTAAACACTCTAATACTCATTTTTATAAAAAGTGTATTGAATCTCTTCACTTAAGACAGTCAAACAGACAATTCAAAATTATTTTATCCTTTAAACTCATTATAAAGTGATAATATTTATAGAATTGCTTTGATATGTGGTTTAGGACATATTTAACTACTTTTTTCAAAATTATGAGTCAACATGTGCATATATATATATACACTCGTCTAACTTATTTTTGACCATTCTTTTTACATATGTAATAGATACATACTCTATTTTTCAAAAATGTAAAAATTAATTGTCAAATATGAATTTGATTTGTCAACTTTCAGAAAATTTTTAGAAAAATGATTTTTCAATTTTCAGTTTTTTAACATGTTATACTATTGACTCTACTAAACTCATTTCTTAATTAATTTTAAATATTAAAAATAATATAATTAATATGTTTTATTCTCTATATTTATTTGTTATAATTATATAAAATAATTAAATATTGACTGAGAAATTAATGTTATAAAGTATACCCTTTTTTCAAAAATTAATTTTTTTATGTTTTGCATATATAATTTTTTATCTCAAAAGTTATTTTATATTTTGATAATATTTTTATAAATTTATAAACTATAGGTTGTCTAGTTTATAAATAGGTTTTATTTATTCTTTAAAAATTAATATTGATGGAAAAATTGTCAAAATAAACTATAGTGTCAAAAATGTTTTCTTCTTTTAAACGATTTATTTCACTAATTAAAGACTAATAAGAGCATATTTATTTATTAAAACACTATTTATAACATTTACAACTCATAATGACTCATAACTGACTTCTTAAGACAAACATTGTCAGTATCAGTCTAACATGTTGTCTTAACTTTTGTAAAAAAGTGACATATAGTGTCCATGCGTGATTCTCAGCACTAATTAAAACGTTTTAAGAGTTTATTAAGTTAACATTGTCTGGTGATCTGTTGTCAAAGTCTTTTAAAAACAAAATAAAATTGTAAAATATGTTTATTTTGATATGTAGTGATTCAATATAGTGTCAAATGTCAAATATATTAATTATTGATGAGAATATTAACAAAAAACAAATGAAAAATTTTTGACAAAAATTTCAAAAGTCATTTATTTATTGAGTTCAACTATTGACTCTTGTGACCTGAGTTTTTTATTAATTAAAAAAATAAAAAACATGTATCTGCTATGACATGTCTAGTTTCTAAATATGTTTTAACTTTTTTATTTTATCAAGAATTGATTGAGAAATCACAATAACAAACTATACCCTTTTTTGAAAATTTTCATTTTTATGTTTTTCATATAAATGAATGTTTCTCAGTCAATATTAAATATTTAGATAAAATAAAAAATATGTATCTGCAATAGCTTATCCTAATTATGATTATGCTTTTATTTTTAAAAAATACCCAAAACTCAAGAAGAAAGACGAATAACAAACTATACTATCAAAACATCAAAATTTCTATTATCAAATATTTTCTTATTAAAACATTTTAAACAACTAAAAGACATACTAATGACATGTATTGATTCTAAATAACTTAAATAAACTCAAATAAGTTTATAAAGAAGAAATGTGTTGGATATCAGTTTGTCTTTTGTTGTTATTTAAAGGAATTATTGTTGTTACAGAGTAGTTGAGGTCATTATCATGACAACTGAAACCATTTTAGAGTTTAAAGTTAGTGATGTGTGTATTGATATGTTGTCAAGTTCTTAATATAAACAAATTTACCCGTCAAAACTATTTATAAGACCAACCCGTCAATAAAAGTCAATTTTATAAAAATAAATATAGAGTATGTGAAGTGATATAGCAAAAATAAGAAAACAATAAAAAATGAAAATGGAAAAATAAGTGTTTTTATAAAAATGAAGAATATTGGCTAAAATAAAAATAATCCAATAATTTTGGTTAAAATTTTGTGCGAAAATGGTTTTTTGCGTTTTTTAGCCAGAAATTTAGAGTTTTCGAAAAATTTCTTTAACAGTCATTTTCAGAATTGTGTTCCGGTTTTTATGATGTTATTTTTATTTTATAAAAGTTAATAACAAAGTCAATAAAGGTGAAAGTGTGTGAGACACCGTACTTTTGGGCTGCTAAATTAAGGATATTAATAAAAGTGTTTGAATTAGACAAAAAAAAAGTCACTTTTTATATAGTATTACAAATATTGTAATTGGAAAAGATAATAGTGTTAAGAAAGCATAAATAAACATAATAACATAGAAGACAGCATCACACAAAAAGACCATAAAAAATGGAAATAAAATAAAAAATAAAATAGCACACAAATAAAAGCAATAGAAAAGAAAAGGATGATTATTTCAAAAAAGAAAAAAAAATGAGTAATTGAAATGTAAAAGATATTTGACTAAAACAAGCTCTATGTGAACGAAAGGAGATATATATAGTTCTAAAGAAAGAAAGTTAATTAATAGAATATAAATAAAAAAATGAATAAACAGAAGTAAATGATGTACAAACAATAAAATAAAATAATATCGAAAAGTATTTTTGTAAAAAGAATAAATAAGAATGAAAGAGATAATACAGTAGTACTGTAGTTAAGAAGAAGATGAAGAAGAAGGTGTTTTATAGATAGACCAAAAAGTAAAACAGATATGAACAGAATATTTCCTATATATGTATATATAAATTCACAAAAAAAAAATATACTCAACTTCTTTCACATAGATGAATGTTCTGATTTGATTGAAAAACAATATATATATATATATATAAATAAACAAATATATATAAATAAAAAAATAAATGAAAACAAAAGAAGAACAACTTATATATATATATATATATATATATTAGTTTAATCAAACAATTATATTTTTAGATAGAATAATAATTAAAAACAAATAATGAGTGCAAAAAAACTAATACGTGTCTACTATAGGTATTGTTCACAAATATGTTTGTGAATCTTCCCTATAAACAGAGAATAGTTTGCATCCACTCCTTTCTTATCTTCATAAAGTTGTTCGCGGTAGGGGAACTCATGGGTTGATCCATGGAGAACAATCGTTGGCTATAGAAGATGTCATATTAATAATCATATACAAATATAGAATATATATTAGAAAAATATATATTATTTAAAATTATAATATATAAAAATATACTGATGAGGAAAAAGAGTCTCTTTTTATCCAATTGACGAACTCTATAACTCGTTGTGAGTATTCATTCCCGCGGGGAATAAGAGATAGATGACTCACAGAATCAGCATCTAGAATGGTAGGGACGTTGAATAGAGATAAGAGTGTAGAAGAAGGAACTTTATGACCTAAGATAAGTACAGTTCTATATATATATATATATATATTTCTATATTATAATATATATCTATCTATAAAAAAAATAATTTAATATATATATATACCCTCTGTATCCAGACATAATATAAACCGATGAATCATTTATTGATAAGGAACATAAAAATAACCGCGGGGGAGGAATATAAAGACCAAAATCATCAAATCCCCACGGTTCATCAGGGTCTAGACAATATAAAGAGGGATATAATGTGTCTTTTAAGGCGGGTAATGAGCAAGTTTCCATGTACTATATATATAAATAATAAACAATTATAGAGTAAACTCATATACATATCGAATCCAACATCGTTGATCCCCGCGGGTATCGACATCACACGAAGATGTATATTTATGTGTTGACAACGACAAAAGTGGAGATTTGAACAAGCCGTTAAGATAAAGAGGGAATAATTGAAGGGTTTCTGGAAGCACAAATTGTTCTATATAAGTTCGTAATAAATTACAAACATATAATTATTGAGATAATATATATACTAAAACTGTCTCGGATATAGCATTTCTTGCGATAGGTCGAAATAATTGTACAGAGACGATCCACGAGTTCTCCTCTAACGTCAATTAACGAATTTTTCGCAAGACTTAGTGACGCATGGCGTGTCATGAATAACAAAATCGCATCCATATCCATATGATTATATATCTAGAGTTATATATATATATATATATATATATATATATATATATATATATATATATATATATATATATATATATATATATATATATACCAAAAGATAATCTTCAGTGACCATAAATTTATAATTAAAAACACGAAGATATTGTTTACCATGACTATTTGTATAGCTATATTATAATAATTTTAATAATAAGTATATAATAATTATATAATTATAATACATACAGGAGTGTAGCTTGAATAAAAGCAATAGAGTCAGAAATGACGTCACGTGGCATCAGTTGAATCCCTAGAACTGTATCTTTCCCTATAACGGACGTCTTGAAGGTATTTTTATTCTTATTTTCCATATATATACCTCCATATACTGATATATGATCAAAACCTATATATATTATATGTATATCTATATATAGTAATGATATTAATATATAAAGAAAGCTATATATATAGAAAGCTATATACAATCAGATGTACGAATACACAGGGATGCATCATATTGTTGATAATCGTGAATAACTCTTCGTACATGGGAACATAAATCATTTAGTTTGTGTTCCAAACATATGCTGATGTCATCAATAAAGAATAATGTACCACCTATATATATATATATATATATATATATATATACCAGTTTGTTTAGAGATATCTACACAGTTTGCCATATGTATATGTTTATCAGTGATAATGTTTATATGTATAGTAATACTATTATTGATACATTTCTCTAATAATAAGTCTGTTTGTGACTGATCTTCACTGGTATCATAACTATTAATATATGAAATATATATATAAAATATATAATATATAAAAATGTTAAAAATATATAAAAATAAAAAAATAAACAAGAGATATTAAAAAGTATAATAGAAACAACTATAAATATTTGTGTAAAATAAGTTGATTTCCATTATGACTTTTATATAAATACGTTAATTGTTCCTTCTGTACGTGCATATCAACTGTTTCATTTATTTGTTTACCATTATTATTAGAAAGTGAGGGTTCTCCTGAAAACACAAATACCTGTCCCCCCAAATTAACCAATTGATGTATTGCACATTGGAGTGCTTTCCATCCTTTAGATATTCCCGCGGGAATATGAGGATTTATGAATGTATTTGAAATATAATCAGTTATATCATTCCAATGTATATCAGTAACAGGAATAAAAATAGATTTGTTGGGAAGAAGAGGAATAGAAGAATTATCGTCATCTATAGTAATTTGATCAATATGATTATTCTATAGATGTAACATTGTTGTTAATCAATTATATATATATATATATATATATATATATATATATATATATATATATATATATATATATATATATATATACATTAAGAGTAATAAAGTGAACACATGTATCATAAATGCAAATAGACATATATATAGATCCATTTTGATTAGATAATTGAGAAACTGTGTTTTTTATAATATTAAGAGAAGTCTAAATAAAGTATAGTTATAATGTATATATATATATATATATATATACTTGAAAAAGACCATTTTCATAAGTTGTTTCCATTCCAGAAATAATGAAAACATAATAAAGACACTAGATAGAAAAAAATATATATGTTATATATATATGTTATATACAGTACTATCATTTGAATTAGATGCATAATTCATATCAATATCATAAATTCCCCGTGAATATTGAGGGTAAATGAGAGAATCCTCATATGTATTCATAGGAATAGATGAAGGAATATTCTCTTTGGATAACTATATATAATAAATCTATATATACACATATATATACATTATTTATTGTACTACATAGATTACATTTCCAGTGTTGTTTATCTTCTAATAGAGTTACATAATAATTGATATATCCACTAGTAAAACATATATATATATAATTATATATATATATACCCACAATGTGTACATCTAATAGAATTTGTTAATGAAATACAGGGTATGTCTTCTTCTTCTTCTTCCTTCTATATATATATATATATATATATATATATATAACATAATAATAATAATAAATAGAATAAAAATAATAATAAATAGTATATATACATATGTTGGAAAAGGTGTAATAGTGAAACCAATATCTATCTGAATATTTTTATACATAGAGAGGGATTTAGGGATATAAGACATTGTAGATCGACAATAACGAGGATTTGGAAGTCCTGTATCACGTGCTACATAACGTATATCACATGGAGGAGTTATAAGCTGTAAATATTTAATAATAATAAATATATAATAATAAATATATAATAATAATAAATATATAATAATAATAAATATATAATAATAAATATTTAATAATAATAAATATATAATAATAATAAATATATAATAATAATAAATATATAATAATAATAAATATATAATAATAATAAATATTTAATAATAATAAATATATAATAATAATAAATATATATAATACTATATACATACCATATTGGATTCACTGAGTGTATCACAATAATATACTGATCTTTGCCGTAAGGGGTGTGGGAGAGAGTTCAAATCTGTGTAGGAGGGGTCAATAGGACTCTCTTGGGGTGGCTATATATATATAGAAAATAAACAAAAATAAATATTGATATAAATATATAAATATAAAAATAGAAACAAAAAATTAAAAAATGATATGATAAATAAATAATAATAATAAAATAATAATAATAATAAATTAAATAATAATAAAAATATTTATAAAAAAACAATTATATACATTTTGAAGATAGACAGAAGGTGTAATATATTTAGATATGACATTATGTGAATTAGTATGTGTTGGTGATGGCTGAATGATAGTTTCAGCAGGAGTCAGAGTGGATGTATTCATTGAAAGTTGTGTTTCTTCGTCGATTGTCGATAAAGAAAAACTCTTCTGAAGATGAGCTGGTACTATATAGAAAAAATAATATATATTATAATATATATATATTGATATTATATAATATATAAATATATTTATATAATTTCATTTCTAGTTTACAAAGAATAAACACAAATAAAAGTTTTCAAATAATATCGATAAAGTATGAATATAAATACAACTAAATAAAAACAAAAATAATAAATATACAATTATATGAATTTTCATATAAAGATGCAGCAGTAATATCTCTTTTTTGATATTTCTGAGGTAGATCTGTAAATGACATTATTTCTTCATCATTATCTTCATCAGAATCACATAACGATAGAGATAATTGAGAATGACAAGGTGACGGTGCATTTATATCTTTAAATGATCCTTGACGATGAATAGAACGATTTAATGGTGACATAGATTGTTTTGGACTTCCAGAAAAACGATTTGATGGAGATGCATACATTGAACTATTTAATGGTACAACAGGAAGATCAAATGCAAGTTTTTTGTTTAGTCCATTTGATGGTGGAGCATTAATTGGTGAAAATATATCTGATAAATTCATAGAAAAAAGGCTAAAGTCATTATCTTCTGTATCCTATATGTAATAAAGCAAAACAATTATTAAAATGAAATAAGAATAGTACTTAGAAGACATACAACAGGTGATAGGCTTTTTGCAAAAGGGTTGGAATGAGACTGTTCCATAATTGTTTTTATTTTTTAATCAATAACTCAAAAGAATAAAAGCTTTAACAACGTAGAAACAAGATTTCTTTAGTACACCAAAAAAAAGTACTACTTTATAAAGAATAATAAAATTAATAGTGGAAAAAGAGATTACTGTTATGGCACACTTTTATTTCATATGTTTGTAAAAAAATATTCATATTGTTTGCAGCTATTATTTTCAAATAATTTATTTACTTATCATTTTATTATGCTGATAAAGTAGATATTATTCTAATGAATTGACAAGTTGTACAATAAAAAAAATTCTTTTCTTAATTGTAATTTAATCAAAAGTAAATGTATATATGTTAATCATATAAATATAAATATATCAGATAGTTAAGATCAATAAAATAGAAACGAAACAAACGAAGAGATGGCCTAACTGTGAGAGATATCAACATATCTACATAAATACATGAATCCAAAGGTATATTAATCCTTAAAATTAAGAAATATTTATATGAATAATTAAATTTGGTAATCAAGTATATATGGTTGATTAGATATAGTAAACACCCAGCTTAAATGTTAAGCTTCGTACGTCTCCAATGACGTCTCTTAGAATTGTATCTATATAATATCATCAATATATTTATAATTCATTGTTTAGATTAATCATATTTGAAAAATAAGAATACAATAATAAAAAAAAGAATAATGATTAAAAAAGATAGCCAGAATGTCATTGAAAGAACTGCACAAATAGATAATAAATATATATGCAAGTGAATATCAACGTAAATTCATAAAGTGAGCAAAAAAAAAATAAAATGAAATATATAAAATAAAAAAATAGTGTGAATTGTATCTGATGGTGTTATCAGTACGCATACGGATCCATTGAGGAAGAGGTCTGTTTTGATTCATCTTTTTAGCGAGAATCTTCTTAGTACGGAATGACTTATGAGAAGGCATGATAAAAAATAGAATGAGTAACAGTTGCTTTCTTTAATATCTATATAAAATTTGATAACTATAACACATACCATGATACAATATGAGTAGTAAGGCCAAATATATTGTCTAACAAGAAAAGTAAGAGAAAATTTTGGTTTTAAGGAAAAGTTTCAATTTATAAAAATAAGGGGGTATTTTATGCGATATAGACAATTAGAATACATTTTGTTTTTCATCCAGGGGGTATTTTTCAATTTCGTTTCTATTCCCAAGTTCCGTGATTATTTTTATATTTTTGTCCATTTTTTACATTTTATTCATTAATATTTGTATATTTCCAGTCTAGAAAGAATTGTTTTTTTCTTTATATTTGAATAGACATATTGTATAATTTCATTTTGTATTTAGTCTCCAATGTTACTTGCATTGAAATATCTGAAAATTGAGTTAAAATTCTTACAAATCATTTTTTTTTATTTCTTAAAATGATACGTATAGACTTCATAGAGTGTTGTTTGCTTTATATATGATTTGAATATCTTAATTTTGTATTTAAAAGCAGAAATAAGTATGGTTTTTCCAATTTTCTGTTTTTTCTCTAAACATACTGTGTTTGTCTTGTTTATTTTTTTGTGAGTATTTTATTAGCAGTTCAGAAAGCAATATTACTTTAAAATTAAATGGCAAATTACGTAATTGATCTTCGTTTTCATTGCTCATTTCGTTAATAATTATTATTTGATAGAAACATCATATTTCATAGCATGCAGTCTACAAATAACATAATTTCAAAATTGATATATAACTGGTAAAGTCATATAATGATAATAAAAAATATTTTCCAAATATTTTGCTGGCAAATTTCAAAAGAAAAACCAGCAACGAGCAATTATTTTGTCGTTTCTTTGTTTCTTTTAATTTTCTTGTGTTCTGTCGTTTATTAACAATGCAAGACACTAATACAAATACTACAAGAATACAGGGAACAGGACATCCAGTTCTTCCAAAGAAAAGAGGCAAAACACCTCCTACAGCCCAAGAAGTCTATATGACTGAGACTACACATAAGATTACTTACAATGTGAAAAAGAATAATAAAAATGAAATCAAGTCAATTTGGAAAGAATTCAAAGAGAAAAACATGGCTCCAAAAGCGTAATTGATTTTATTATTTATTCATAATTCATTATCTAAGTGTTAAACATATTTTTTTGATTTACTATTCTATTTTTGTTGTTATGTTTCTAAAGAATTTTAATTGAAATACTTATATAGACAATGGGTTGCTTTCATACTTCATATTTGTGATAGTCAAAATGATTTAGAATTCGTTGAAGATATTATTCAAACAGCAGAATCTTATTCCATTGCTCTTCAAGAACCCAGCTATTCTTGTATATATATTATTTTATACTAAATATATTCTATTTAAACTTGATTTTTCTATATTATAAATGATCTAATAATAATTTTTTTTATATATATCTTTATTTATTTATAGTATACCTTCATTTGCTTTGTGATTCAGATCAAATCAAGAAGGCACGTGATATTCTAGAATCTCTTCAATCTTCCAAAGTCGTTCCGCGGTATGAATTTATTTGTTTTTCTTTTTCAAATATTGCTTTTAATTTTTTTTTTTTGGGGGGGTTGTATTCATATTTATTATATATAAATGATTATAGGATTTGTTGTACATAATTATTGTTTATTATTAATAATTCTTTTCTATATCATTTCATATTTATATTCTATCAAACTAATTTTTATTATTTTTTTTATATATAATAATAATATTTTCTGAATAAATACAATAATTATTATTGTTTTTCTTTAGTATTCGTACCTATACTCCTTTCTTAGAGTATACCAAACGTCATGCTGATGTAGATCTATTGAATTATATTGTTAACCAATTGAAACATTATAATCTATATTCTGATATTGAAATCTATTCCTATATCTTAGATACGTGTATATATTTATATATATATCACATTATATACATATTTTATTTTATATATATATTATATATATTATATTATATACAATTTTTATTTTAAATATATTATATGTATGATATTATATACAAATTTATTTTATATGTATTATATTACATTATATACATGTTCTATTCTTTATATATATATATATATATATATATATAGATACAAATGCTTCTCTTCCTTCACTTTTCATGAATCTTCTTCGTGAAATGGCAGTATCATTTGATATTCTTACACCGGCTATTTATGAATCCTTAAAAACATTCGTTAATAAGTATATATATAGAGTTATTATATATATGGAGTTATTATATTTTTCATAATTTTTATTTTATTTATTTTATTTATGTATATAGATATCCAGATTATACTTTAACAGATACAACTATTTCTCCTAAAGGTGTTTGTGACCATTGTTCCCGCCAATTAGAAAAGCGGGAACTTAAAGATTCAGATCGTTACCCTCTTTGTAACCTTCTTGAACAAATTATTCGTATATATATATATATATATTCATATAAATATTAATTCGTATATCTTCAATTATTATTATTTATCTAATTTATTACTATATATCCTATATAAATAATCTATATATATATATATATATTGATATATATTATAGGAGAAAGAGATAAACACAATACTATTTTCAATAAACTTATGGAATTCACAAAAATACGTCATTTTAAAGTAGCTATTGATGGTGCCAATGTAGCTCATTATAAACAAAATTTTATTGGAGGAGATTTCTGTTTTGAACAAATCTGGTTGGCTGTAGATCATCTGATTAAAGATCTTCATTACAAAGAATCTGATCTTTGTATCTTTTTACATGAAAAACATTTTTCACAACCTAATGCTAAACTTAATGTATATATATATAAAATAATAATTTTTTTATTTATTATTTTTTATTCAATAAGATAATTATTTATTATATTAATATTATGAATAATAAGAATTATCTACTCTATAGGAGTATATGAATAAAGGTATGGTATATGAAGTACATAGAGGAGAGAATGATGACTGGTTCTGGATGTATTATGCTCTATTTCATAATGTCTATGTATATATATTATATATTATATTTTATATATTATATATATTATATATATTATATATATTATATATATTTATTTATTTATTTAGTTACTTTCAAATGATCAAATGAGAGATCATTTCTTTAGAATGAGTTTTCCACGGGAATTCAGACATTTTAGAGAAAACAATCAAATTTATTATGATATAACTTTTAAATCAGATCATAAAGAAATAAAATTTATACAACCTCTTCCTTATTCTCTATATATTCAAGTATATATGTATTATTATTATTATTATTATTATTATTATTATTATTATTATTATTATTATTATTATTATTATTATTATATATATATATATATATATTCTTTGCTTTAATAGGAACAAGGAGATGATATTCATATACCCATGGGAATCAAGGAGGAACGAGATGGAAGGGAATATATTTTCAATAAATGGGTCTGTTTTCAACATAGTATATATTATTCTATATTTATATATAAATATATTTTAATATGTTTTTTTATGTATAGAACACATAGAGTAATATTTTATAATATCATTGACTCGATCTATAAACCTTATTATTTCTGTTTTCCATTTAATTATCAACATATGATTATTTCTAATCAAATTATACGAATCATTTATATTGTTTTCTTTTTAAATTATTTTCAAAAACATAAGAATATCTTAAAAAGGTAATATTTTTTTGAATATATAAATAAATCAAAACCTTTTTTTTTACATAAATATACAATGAACATGGTCTAAAAGATAAATACTGTTCATCATTAATATATATATATTAAATATATTTATAAGTTATACAACTATTCATTGTTTGTACTATCTCATTTTTTATTTTATAAAATTCATTATTACTATTTATTAAAATTATATATTATTTGGTAAACTCAACATATGAAAATCATTAGAAAATTGACAAGCTATTTTTTTTTATTTAAGTAATAATACGATCATTTATCCCCAATCACTTCTTGGATATGAATATAGAATTGTATCAGAAATAGGAAGTAAAGAAGGAGGTAAATCGGATTGTGTTGGAAGTAATAATTCTTGAAATTCTTTTGGTAATTGTTCTTCTTGTTCATAATGTCGTTTTTGTGTTTGTTCATCAACAGGAACCCATTTTTCATCATCTATATCTAATACATTGGATTGTAAAACACCACATGGTATAACAGAAGTAGATTGAGGATTTGATGGAGGTTGAACAAAATGCCTAAATGGACATGTAGGACCTAAAGGACAGAATCCAGTTTGTTGCCAGATAAGACATATCGGTATATTTAGTGACGATGCATATACAGGATTTTGAACACTTTCATACCATAATCGAACATTCTGTTGGTGTTGAGCTGTAGCATTATGCTTTCGAACAGATTGCACATTGTCGACAAGATCTCTATCACAATAATCACAATGATATTTTTGTTCTGGCATTCGATATTCAGTGCCTTCCCGACTTTTTGTGACACTTGCGGTGACTTTTTTTGACAGTCACATAAAGTCACTTTAAGTCAGACTTAATATGACTTAATATAATAATAAATATTTTTACACTGTCAAAAATTAACAAAAGTGTCACATTTTTCTGTGACAATTGCGGCACCGCAAAAAAAAAGGGCCTTTTGGAAGTCACTGTCGATATTATTTTGAAAAAAATAATTTTTTTGGTCGTTTCTATTTTTAAATTATATAATTATTTAGATATTATGTTTTATAAAAATAATGAAAAAAATAGTATTGTCAAGATTTATGTCTACCTCAATTATATATGAGGGTGTATGTAAATCAGAAGAAGAATTAATGGAATTAGGAAAGAAAACGTCGTCCATCTTACAGAAAGGTGTTCCTGTATTTCTTTTCGGGTATATTTATTATTATATATACTCATAACTATATGAATAAGCGATATTGGTGTAGGAAAAACGTGTTTTACAAGAGGTTTGATTCGTTCTTTTGTTAATAATGAAAAGATTATTGTGAATTCTCCTTCATTTGTTCTTCAAAAAAGTTACAAAAATAAAATTACGAACAATATGTATATCTTTAAATGAAATTTATTCATTTATTTTTATTTTTTTCAATTTTTTCTATTTAGAATACATCATTATGATCTTTATCGACTTGGAACCGTTGAAAATATCATGCAAATAGGTGTTGATTCTGTGATAAAGAATGGTATGTTTTCTATATTTAAAAACTACTTTTTATTTTCATAGGATATACAGTACTTGAATGGCCAGAATTGATATATAAGTTGTACTCAAATCGTATTGATGTATATTAAGAATTTTTTATAATATATCAAGCTATACTATAGGTTTGGATACAATATAATAAAGAAAACACTGACCGATTTGTAACAATTAAAGTATATTTTATTTATAGGTTCTATCTATTTATATATATAGAAGAAAATAGAATAGTATTTCTAATAAATATTTGTTTTGTTATCTTTAATATATATATAGACTTTATTCCATATTATGATAGTATTATAATTGTTATAATATATATATATTATACTGAGAATTTGTGGAAAAATTATATTATTATCCTAGAAATGAATTATAGTATTTAGTTTTTATCCTATTCATGAATAATCAGTCATTATGACACGAATATATATAGAATAATAGGAATAAAAGATTATGGAACTTTTCCTGTTATTGATGGACCATTATTGTTTCTATAGATATAATAAACATCAATTAAATTGATGAGTGAACATATTTATATAGAATTCTTAACAAATAACATTATTTTTTGATATATATATTTTTTTAAATATTTATCATTACTAAATAAGAAATCACTCAGTTTGTATATCATTATCAACATAATGAAGTATCTGAAAATTAATTATTTTATATATTACTTAATATATAATCATAAAATACGTGATTTCTACAAAAATGTCTAACATTCTCTGATAATTCAAGAATCAAAAATATAGTGGAGAACAAGAATATATTTTATTTCAAATAATTTTTATGAATTATACGATCAACCATAAAAAGTGTTTCTAAGTCATAATTTGTTATGGTAAAAAAAATATAATGCAACATGAGATGAACAAACTATTTCATGATAAGTACATACATCAAACTAAATATATACTTGAGTTACAACTAAAAGTCTTTCATATTCAATTATGTCATATTCAAATAAAGACGTGTCATTCATATCAACATATCTAAAACTTTGGCTAGTATCACAGAAAATGAGAACAGCTTAGGATAAGCTCTACAACCATTTTAATTAGATTCAATATTTGAATTACTAAGAAATTCATAAATATTTATAGAAATCTAGTTGCTGAAACGAAAAAAATCAGAAAAAAAAATTAAAAAAATAAAAAAGTTCGTATTTTACTTCTTTTGTGTTACGATTTTATTTATTTAAAACATAAAATGGAAGATGATTCAAATATAACTCCAACGGACAATATGACAAGTCCTGAACCTAAAACAAAAAAGAGCGGAAAATCGTTTAATCGATTCCGTGCTCAACTCAATCCTAATTTTGCTAAAGCATATAATATCCAAGTAGATGATAATGAAGCTACTCATAATGAAACAAAAGAAGAAAAGGAAACTGTTTCTTCTCCACCTCCTGATCAAGAGAAGCCAATCAAACATGCTAAAAAAGTTCCATCTCGTTTCTTAAAGAATTTGAATCCTAAATTCTTTGGTATAAATGATGAAAATACACAAAAAGAATCAGAAACTTCTGAAGATAAACCTAAAGAATCAACACCGACAGCTAAATCTCTTCCAGCTGTATCTCCTGGTTTCTTTAAAGATATGGTCAAAGACGTTATAGATGTTGATATTGATATAAAACCTAATGTATCATCTGAAAAATCAGTTTCTGATAATTCTTCTCACATAGTAGATTCAAAATTATCAAATATACATAATGAAACAAAAGGTATGGAGATTGATGAAGGCCTTGAAGCTATAAGTGAAAATAGTCCTTCTAATTTAGAAGAATCTAAACATATTTCAGATAAGAATAGTAATACTATAAATTCATTTGAAGTACCTTCTTCACATCCTTCATTTCCTTTAGTTTCACCACCTCCTATTCCTGAATCGATTTCAACAACTCAAATTACAATGGAAATAGAAAATGAAAATCCAAAAGAATCTATGATTATTGAAGAAGATCAAAATATAAATAACTCTATGAATACTATGACTTCCTCTATTTCTAATAATAATAAAAACAATATTGAAGAATCTAAAATAATGAATAATAAACAAAAACAAATAGAAGTTCCAAAAGAACCTCTTTTAGCACCTAAGATTACAGAGGGATTTACTGAATTTTCAAAACCAAATAGTTTTAATATTCCTGAATTTGTTGAAGGTGAAGATATAAAACCAAAACGTGAATTAATTGATCCTATTGATACTACTATATATCCACATAGAAGATTTAATAGTAATAATAATAAAAATAATAATCATTATGATAAAACAAATGCACCTCAAAAAGTATATATATGGATAGATTTATTTTTTTTTTATATTGTAATAAATATAATTGATCTTATATTATAATAAATATATAACTGTATTATATTATATATATATATAGATACAAGAATTATACCCTTCCTATTCTGATTTAGAAGCTACTATTAATGCGAATGACTGGAAACAAAAAGTGCCTGTTTTTGAAGAATTTGGTTTTTATATAAAAGATCATCCGAAAGTGTTTGAAAATGATTCTGAAGCAGTACTTATATATATAGGAATGGCTTCTAAAGATTATAAAATAGCTAATGCATTTATATTAAAATGTGCATTTGAAGTAGCAAGTGTTGTTATGAAATACTGTGCTCCTAGTGCTTCTGCTTGTCATCCAGCTATTATTCAAGCTATCTCTAAGGTATATATTATTATTATTATGTTTATTATTATTATTATTATATAGTTAACCGACCGTAAGAATAGTAGTGCTGCTTGTTGTCTTCTTTTATCTGCTGCCGAATCCATTACACCCAATACTGTTATATCTACTGTATTTTATTATTATTATACTCATTATTCTATTATTTTAATTATTTTAATTATTTTAATTACACTTATTTTTATTACACTTATTCTTATTATAAATTATTACTATATATAGTTGATTACAGAGAGTATGAAAATGAAAGCTCCTACCCATCATAAGAGTGTATTTGCACTCCTAAAGACCCTCACAGAAGACTTTGGCGCCATGAACATTGATCTTAAAAATATTATGGATTATACTAAAGGACAATATGTATATATAATAATAATAATAATATATATATATAATAATAATAATAATATATATATATATATATATATATATATATATATATATATATAGGGTTTAGGTAATAGTAATCCTGATTGTAAAAATGCTGCAATTGATTTATTAGCTGCTATTCATATACAAGTATATAGATTTATATATATATATATTTATATATTTATATATTTATAATTATTATATTTAGATTGGTGACGTTCTCCGTACACTCGTACAACAAGCTAATCTTAATGAATATCTGTTAAAAACCGTTATGGAAAGTTTTGATAAGAACCCGTATTTATATATTTATATATTTATATATTTATATATTTATATATTTATATATAGTTATGATCCTGAATTAGCTAAAAAATATCGCGTCACTCCTTCTGTGTCTACTGGAAAATCTAATAATTCTGATGAAAATACAAATATTCCCGTGACTAATCTTATGAGTAACCTTATTCAAAAAGAAGATATTTCTAAATATGTAATTATATATATATCTATATATGTATGTATATATATATATATATATATATATGTATAGATGGATGATATATGTAAAGATATACAATGTAATAAATCTGGTCCTGGATGGAAGACACGATTAGTAGGAGTAGAAAACTATATAACGTTATTACAACAACATCCTTATATAGAAAATAACAAAACTGTATATTTATATTTATATATTTATATATATATTTATATATATATCTATATATATTTATATATTATATTTATATATATTTTAATATTTTTAAATTTCTTATATTCATATTTTAATATGATATATTTATGTTTATATCAATAAATATAGGTTGCTAGTACAATGCCTATTCTAAAGAAGCTTTTAAAGGATACAAATCTGAATTTACGTGTTAAAACCCTCACATGTATTGCCGCGCTTGCACGTGCCATTGGGGAAGATATACGTAAATATAACCCTATTCTTATTCCAGAAATGCTATCTTTATTTGATGCCTCGAAAAATAATATTATTACTGAATTGTATATTATTATTATTATTTTTACTATTATTATTATTATTATTATTATTATTATTATTATTATTATTATTATTATTATTATTATTATTATTATTATTATTATTATTATTATTATTATTATTATTATTATTATTATTATTATTATTATTATTATTATTATTATTATTATTATTATTATTATTATTATTATTATTATTATTATTATTATTATTATTATTATTATTATTATTATTATTATTATTATTATTATTATTATTATTATTATTATTATTATTATTATTATTATTATTATTATTATTATTATTATTATTATTTTTTTTTTATATGTTACCTATTTTATTATATTTAATAAATCTTTCTATATATATATATCTATACTCTTATCTCTCCTCTTTATAGAACAAAGGCATTAGATTCATGGGTTGATTTCCCTTCTGATGATAATATGAACTCCCTTCTACCCTACCTTGGAGCGTCTTTAGCCAATAAAACAAATAAAGGTCTTTCCGTTGCATGGATGGTCAAACATCGAGATAAATTAACTGGAAATATAGACGTATTATTCCCGTGTTTATTAAAAATTGCTCCAGATCTTGGTACTCTTCCTAAAGATGCCTATATGGAAGTATATTTATTATTCTTATTATTATTATTATTATCTGAGATATTATTATTATTATTATTATACTTATTATTATTATTATACTTATTATTATTCTTCTTCTTCTTCTTATTATTATTATTTGAAATATTATTATTATTATTATTATTATTACTATTAATATTAATATTTTTATGTTAATTTCTTCTTCTTTATTATTATTATATATTATTATAATACTTATACTTATGTTTATTATATATAGTTATATGGTATTTTATATGCCCGTTATGGTACAGAAAAGATTGAACGTCATTTAAGTGCTATGAAGGTAGCCGATAAGAACTATCTCCGATCCTATATCAATAATATGTATAAGAAGGAAGATGAAAAGAGTATATTATATATATATATATAATAATAATAATAATAATTCTAATATATATAACAATATCTATATATATAGAAGCTTCAATGCCTAAGAACGAATCAGTTGAAAAGACACCTGAACCTGTAAAAGAATCTCTTAAAGAACCCGCCAAAGCACTAAAAGAACCCGCTAAAAAAGAACCTATTAAAGAGACTATCAAAGAGTCTATTAAAGAACCAATCAAAAACTCTATAAAAGAGCCATCACGTGATAGTGTGAATGCCTCCAAATCTCATTTAAAACCACGTTCTTCTATGTCTGGTTCCCGCTATTCAGCTATACCGCGCACAAGTGCTTCTATTGGAATAACACGTCAATCTATTCCTACGTTCTCTAATTCTCTCACGAAAAATACTATTCCAAAAAGTGGAAGCTATACTACTTCTCTATCTTCAAATGATTCTAATGATTTTTTAATTAATGGAAATGAAATTGAATCTAAAGTATTTCTTAGCTTGAATTCACGTGATCTTTCTGATGGCGCACTCTTAGAAGATATGAAAGATTTTGTTAACAATAAATTATATACCATTCTCTGTGGTAAGAAAGAAAGTGATAAAACTAAAGTATTTCTACTCTATTTATATATTGTTATTATTATTATATGTATATATTTCTTTACTATATATAGGCTATTGAAATATTTATACAATGTGTTACTAGTGAACCAAATCACGTGTATACACATTTTAAACTGATTTTACGTTATGCAGCGTTACGTGCATGCACGTGCGAAGCTCCTAATACTATTTCAAAAGTAAACGAATTTTTGAATATATTGGCTGATATGACTTCTAAAGATCAGTATATATATATATATATATAAAATAAATTTTGTATGTTAAAAAAATAATATTTTTTTAAATAGATATATACTTACTAAACAAGAATATTCATGTTTCTTCCCGCTATTATTTTATTGTCTTCAAACTAGTTATGGAAATGTATATACACGTCTTGAAGGCAATATTAAGTCTGTTCTGAAAATGGCTGATTCCTCAGATGTATATATTCTAGTTTTATTCTTAAAGAATATCTCTAATGAATATATATATGTATATAGTATTGTGCAGATATTTTATCTTTATTACCGTCTACAAATCGTCCATTCTCCTTATTTGCCCTCCAAACCCTCTATACCGCCATTCAAGAAGAGGGATATAAAGTTATTGGAGAACAAGGAATCTCTACTATTATGCAATATGTATAGATATATATATATATTTTATTATATTTATATAAGTAATATATATATATATATTAGTATATTTATATAAATAATATATATATATATATTTTAGTATATTTATAATATATTAAATATAATACATATCTATATAACTATATATATATACAGTTAGATGATACAGACATAGCATGTCGATCTATAGCGATGGAAATCACAGATGTTTGCTTTAACACGGTGAATACGCCGCCTGAAGCCTTCCTGGCACTGGCGAAATCCCCTACTGATAAAGTCAGACAATATCTTGAAAAGAAATATGTTCTTAATAACTCTACTAATTCAAATACATCGTTTACTCAATCTGGTTCTATGGATAAGATTCCCGCGGGACAAACGAACTCACTTACACAATCTACTACAGTTTCTAATATTGTATCTCCAAGTCATTCCCATGGAAATTCATCTATTTTCCAAGATCAAACAAATAAAGAACATATTGGTATATATATAATAATAATAATAATATAATAAAATATATATATATAGATGTTCCTGCAGGAACACTTCAGTTATTATCAAAAGAAATGGATCGATCGATTTTAATTAATGATTCACCTATAAAGAATGATATTCTAGTATATGATGAGAATTCTCTTGGAAGTGAAATTTTAATTTCTCTTCGAAATCTAATGGCAGTTTGTACGAAAACCCTCCACAAACCAGATATTCGTACAATTTATGTACATGAATTTGATGAAGGAATAAAAACACTCACTTTAATTATGAATTTATTCTATCCTTCATCTTCATCAACAACGGTTTATAATGCTCAAGATATTAATTCATTCATTTCCCGCGGGGATCAAATTACTTTATTGCTTATTCAATTATATGACACGTGCTTAGGAAATCCTATTCAGATAGAGCACGTGGATGAGGAATTATGTGGTTTTATTCTTAACGTCATCTTCTTCATCTTCTATGAAAATAGTCAATATAAACAAGTATATATATAACATTTATTATATTATTACATTAATATATAATTTAGATTTATTAGTTCTTTATATATATTATACTTATTCAATTTTAAATAATATCTATTTTTTCTTTAATATATAGATATTAATTATTATTTTCATTATTATTCTATATATATATATCTAGATTAGTTCTTCTTTAAGTGTGGATACCTTATATTCATTAGTACGAATCTTAACGAAAGATCTATTTGAGGATCATGAGGATCGTTACGTTGACAAAGAGAGGGATCTTAACCGCTCTGTACGTGATGTCAAAGAAGCACGAAAGAAGAGACGTGTCTTATATCAACGTATTCTTATTCTGTATATAATATATATTCATATTTTTGTTATTTTTTATTATTTTATATTCTTTTTATATTCTTTAATATTCTTTATATTCTTTTATATACTTCATATTCTTATATATTAATTAGTATTCTTTTATATTAATTAATATTCCTTTATATATATATATAATTTATTATATATAGAATTGTTCAGTCCTGTCCTTTGGATCATATTTCTCTTGCTTTATGTCAATATATTAAATATAGATTTATTGATATCACCAATCCTTCTACATATTCTAAAACAATCTCAAATCTCATGAAACGATTGGCTGAACGAGTTCAACGAACCAATGGAAATGCATGGAGTGGATTAGAAATTGATACAAGTATTTTTGAATATATATATATCATTAGTATTATATAGTTAATAATAATACTTATTATTATAATTAATATAGTACTTAGTTCAATGTTATCTTTATCAAAATCTCCAATTCCCGCGGATATTAAGCATGAATTAGCAGCTTTAATTCATACGATTCAGATCTATATTACTACTATGCCTCCTGAAACTGCCGCTGTTGCTTTTGGAGCGAATTCTTTTGCGAATTCTCGAATGATTCTTGAAGATGACGCATCTGACCCTCAATCGAATTCTACAAAACGTCCACATACTGACGAATCTACTGGAAAACAAAAACCTGTATGTTATCAATAGTATTATTATGATTATAGTTTTTATTATTATTTTTGATTTTAATATTTTAAATTATAATATTTTAAATTATAATCATTAATATTATTTATTATATTTAACTCTATGTATAGTTTATGATGAATAAGTTTGCAGATGAATTAGATGTTATGATAGTCAATCATTTAAGTGCTCCTTCTTCTAAAGAAGTAATAGGAGAATATGGAAATGCTGATATTATTGATAATCCAAATATAGTCAAAAATACATCTACTACTACTACTACTAATAATAATAATAATAATAATAATGCTACTACTACTACTACTACTAATAATAATAATAATGCTACTACTAGTACTAGTACTACTAGTACTACTAATGCAACTATTACTGAAAATAAGATACCTTCAACAAATGTAAATTCTGTTTATTCTATTCCACCATTCACTTCGTCTCAAATTAATAATATCCCGCCAACAAGACCAGCCATCAGTTCTATGCCAGTTATTTCTGGGTTATCCAATGTATATATATATATATATATATATATATATATATATATATATATATATATATATATATATTATTATATGAATATTATTGAATATATATTTAGGACATTTCTTCAACCAAACAAATATCTACATGTATCTATTTTATTTTATTCTATTCTATTATATATTCTATTTTATTATATTATATTATATTCTATATAGCTCAATCCATATTAACAATGATGCAAAAGTATATATATATATATAATTCTATATTACATACTATAATTATCATTATTATTACATTTAGGTTAGAGAAATTCAGAATTAATCAATCAGATTCAGACAACAAACAACAATAATTTGCTATCATTTTATATACCATTTAACTATAATATCAATTTTTCTTCTTCTTCTCTTTTTTCTTGATTTTAGTCAATTTTATTTTCTTTATTAATTATATATATAATATTTTTTTTTAAGCACTATAATATGTATTTGTTCTATTTTAAGCAATATAATTAATACAAGCAGTTTTTTTAGTTTACAGTATAACGATTATTGTAGTTATTAGAAATCAAAATTCATCGCAATCGTTTTTTATAAATTATATTTGAAATCCATTTAAAAAAAAATATTTCTGTCGAAGTAATATACTAATTTAAATTATTAAGTTTGAGTAAAATATTCTATTCCATTCCTATTTAAAATAGACAAATACATGAGTAGAATATGTATATAATAAAAACATTATATATTACACTTTTAACTAATTCTGAGACAAATATTATTCATAGCAAAAATTATGTATAAAATATATAAATTAAAATAATATTATTTAAACAACATAGTATAAAAAGTGTATTATAAATAATAGACACAAAAAAAAAAGCTGTATAAAATAGTTTTCCATCAAATGACATTCATCTTATAAGATAGTCTTATGACTAAAAGATTATCAAAAATAATTCATATTGTAGAAATTACAAAGACTATGATTTATTTCTTTCATATTTGAATACTTCAAAATGAACCTTTAAGAAATACCTTTAAAAAATAGCTGATAATTGATTTGTTCTAACATGATAATGAAAATGCTCACCTAATTCATCATTATATAGTTTTTAATTCTAAGATACATATAGATAACATACATATCTTTATATATCATATATTTTAATCATGAAATTGTTCATGACTGAATAGAATAAACTCAATATACAAAATAAACAGTGATAACATCATATCTAAATATTCTAATAAACACTATATATATTGTAAATATAGGAACAATACATAAACAACGAATTCTAGAATAAATCATAGAATGAAATGGTAATTACTATATAACAGAGATTGAAAAATATGTAGTTATTTCTAAATATAGACTTCACTGTCAAACGCAACACTCACTTTTTTATGTATTGCTTTTATAGGAATAAAAACGAAAAACAAATAAAATATTTGTATTCATGGAAATCTACATGTATTTCCTTATTTTGAAAAAGTCTCCCAAGTTTATTATTCATTAATAAAATTATTATGAAAATGAAGTTAGCTTTATTCTTAACTATTTTATTTTCTATTGCTGTATGTTCACTGTTTATTTCATATATATATATTATAGAGAGCTACTATTATTGAGCTTGATAGTAATAATTTTGATGAAATAGTGGGTCATGATCTCCCAGTCTTCGTTAAATTCTATGCTACTGTATATATACATATATAAAATCGTATTACTTTTGTGTTAATTTCATATAGTGGTGTAGTCATTGTAGAATATTAGTATCTATATGGGAACAAGTAGGTGAAACATTTAGTGAAAGGTATGTATATCTTGAAATTATATTTTATATTAAATAATATTATTATTTAAATGATATAATTATAAAATTGTATATAGTGATGGTGTTATTATAGCACAAGTTGATGCAGACAAAGCCAGCGATTTATATACTCGATTTAAATTAGATGGTTATCCGACTCTTCTGTATTTCCCAAAGAATGAAATTGATACACCTATTGAATTTGGTCAAACCAGACAAATTAATGATTTAGTTCAATTTATTAATGAACAAACAGGTATTATTATGTTTATGGAATATATATATACTTGTATTAATGATCGGATTCACTTTTTTAAGGAATATTCATAGAGTATTATTGTTCTGTTTTTATTTTGTTGTATTTTTTTTCCTTTCTTCTTTCTTTTTTTTTCTTTCTTCTTTCTTTTTTACTTCTTCTTTCTATTTTTTTTCCTTTCTTCTTTCTATTCTTCTTTAGGTTTACATAAAGTACCAAAAGAGCTTTATAATCCAGTGGTTACATTAACACATCAAAATTACACTTCTACTATTAAGAATAATCCTTATATATTTATAAAATTTTATGCTCCATGGTGTGCGAATAGTCAAGTTTTTGCTCCTATTTGGAGACAAATAGCTATTATATTTTCTGAAGAAAAAGACGTATATATATATATATATAATAATAAATATTATAATAGAATGCAATATAAATTGTTATTTGTTAACAATAAGCCTATTATGGAGATTTTATAAATTTTTAATTATCATTATAATAACAATGACAATTATATTTATTATTCTTTAAAAAGAGTTGCTTATTATTTATATAGGTAGTTATTGCTGAATTGAATAACGATGTTTATCATAATATAGGTCAACGACTTGGTGTTACTGATTATCCAGCACTTTTTGTATATATATAGTTATATATATAACTTTTTAAAATAATTTTATATAGTTTTTTAAAGATGAAAAAGCTATAGAATATGAAGGTGAGCGTGATGTTGAGTCTTTAGTAGATTATATTAATACGAATACTGGTACCCAAAGAAGTATTGATGGTAGTCTAAAGCCTGAATATGGAATTCTTGAAGAATTCGAAGAAATCGTTAAATCATTTCCAAATCTCACTCAGGAACATGCAGAACAAGCCAAAGAAATCACTAACAGATTACAAGGAAAATCTAAAGAATTCGCAAAAATCTATGTCTCTATAATTAACAAGATTGTTACAAATGGTGCTACTTATATTGATAACGAAAAAACACGAGTTCAAAACTTTATCGAATCTAAATCTGTTCTACCAAAACAAAAATATACATTCCGTATTCGTCAAAATATACTTAATCAGTTCAAATTATATGAATTTGAAGTGTAAATAGCAATCATATTTATGTTCATTTATTTATCTAGATACACCTAAACATAATATACTATAATTTATATGTAAATATGTTTATATATGCTAATTTCTTTTTTTTATCTTTTCAAAAACTGTTTTGCTTCATTTGTAACATATCTACAATAAACTAGTATATTAAAATCTATATTTACATGTCTTCAATTTACATATATCATCATAAATAATCAAATAAAATAGGAATTAAAAAAGGAACATTTTTTTTCATGAATTCAAAAGAATACCGCCAAAATATATTTAAATTACTAAATTTCTACGGGAATTTTCTTCTGATAAAGTCTGCACACAACCATTTTCAAAGAAGTTTCTCCATCCATCGAAAGATCAGACCCTATCTCCATGAATTCACGGGAATATATAACTTTATACGTAATATTTCTATTTTTCCAAGAAACAGAAAAAATGATAAATAAAAGACCCTAAGTACCAAGTATTTATTTGTTTGTTTATTGAACACTTATCGTTTAGAACATATAACTTCGTTTAAAATGTCAGAAACAAAAATTGTGGAATGCCCTTTTAAAACAGGGCAAGTTTTCTATACAAGAAAAGAATTCCTAGAAGTTTTAAAAGAATATAAGCGTTCATCTCCTTATCGTCTGTTATCAAAAAGAAATAAAGACAATCGTGTTCTTAAATGCTTTTATCCTGAATGTAAATTTGAGGTTCGTTTCATCGTTCGATTTAGAACTACCATTAATGATACGTTTGAATTTGAAAGAGTGAATTATTGTAACCCAATTCATGTTCACAAAGGTATTCTATATATATTTTTCTCATTTTCTTTTTTATCATAATATTTTAAATATATTTTTTTTGACATTTCATAAATTTTATAATAAATATACATTATAGAAGGTTTATTTCAACCAAGAAGTATTGCTAGGCTATCTGGAAGTATAAATTAATTATTTTATTTTTTATATTATTCTATACCTATAAATATCATAAATTTATTCTATATATGAATCTATTCAATATTTATGATATCTATATAATAATTCATTTTAATAATAATAATTCATTTTTATAATTTAATTTATTATATTAATTTATTCAATAATTACGCTATCTATAGATACATCAGCTGATTCTATATCTCTTATTCAATGGTCCAATTGTTCTTATGATGAAGCAAAAGATTGGCTATATGAGAAATTAACTCATGATCCATCTATATGTTCTTCAGGTATATTAGAAGAATATCAATCTTATTTTCATAAAATACCTCCAAGAAGTTTATTAAGTAGCCATATTGTACGTGCTAAAAATGAAATATATGGGAAAAATCATCAATATTATATATCTTTATTAAAAGGATTATATAGTATTTCACAAGTAATGAATTGTCAATATAGAGTATTTATCAATAATCAATATGAATTTCAAGGTTTATATTTTATATATACTGATTATTTAAAGAATTTATCATTATATAATAAAGAGATATTTTTTGATCATATGATTACGTTTGGTGATGTTAAATATATGTTTATTACTCTCTCTGTAAAAGATATATATTCTAAACTTACTATTATTGGCTATGCATTCTTAAAAGGAAAAGATATTAATAGTTTTGGACAAAATTATTTAATGTTTGTTAAACAATGTGGTATATATATATATTTATTATTCTTATATTATTGTTTATATTTATTTATATGTCTTGATTATTGTTTATTTATATATATTATAATAAATATTATTATTCTATAGGTTTAGAAGATGATATTAATTTAGTATTTCATACTGCAAATCATGATGAATATATAGATATTATTCAAACAGTCTTTCCTCAATCTTTAAATCATATATTATATTATAATTATATATATCCAAAAGATTGTTTTAAAGAGGATACTATAAAGGATACAATTAAATTATTAATTGAAACACAATATAGTTCTTTTGAAGAGTTTAATATACAATATAAAGAATTATTAGCATTAGATGTAGATATAAAGAAATATATAGATGAACCTCATGATCTATATCAATTATTATGTAATAATAAAATAAAAGAAAATTATTTATCGGATTGTGATGATACTGTTTCTTCTCAATTTATTCATTATATACAAAGAACAACAATTTCTGTTCTACCTATATTTATACATATGAGTAATTATTATAAACAACAAAAAGATTATGAAATGATATTGAAAAAAGGTCTTCTTTCGGATTCAATTGATCGATATATAAATAGTTATAAATATAATGATAAATTAGTATATGAAATGAAACATGAAGACGATACTCATATTACTATATATAAAGAAAATGAGAAAACAGAAGGATATCCTATAAATGTAACTACAGTACCTCCTCATTGTACGTGTATTCATTTTAAACAACATAATATATGTGATCATATTCTATATTTATTATATTCTTCTTGTCATTCATTTATTAGTTTACATCAAAAAGAATATATAAAGAGTAATTATACATTTTATACACTTCCTGTTGTTTCTTGTGAACGAGATACTTCTAAAACATTATTATCAAAAACATTTCTACATTATACTAAATATAATTCAATAGAAAATCCAGTATTATGTCCATCTTGTGAATATTTTATTCATTCATGGTATATAGATTATTCAAGTCATTTACCCATAGATAATAATATGATTAATGAAGATAATATGTATTTAGATGGAGAAAAGAAAAAAAAGAAAACGAATAAAAAGAAAAATGATATAAATACTAATGATATTCAAGAAAATAATCTTCAAACTGCCCAATCAAATGAATCTAAAGAATTTAAGAATAATAATAATAATAATAAAGAAGATAATAATAAAGATAATAATGAAAATAAAGAAAATAATAATAATGAAAATAAAGAAAATAATAATAATGAAAATGAAGAAAATAATAATAAAGAAGATAATAATAATAATAATGAGAATAATAATAATAATAATAATGAAGATAATAATAATACTATTGAAGGTATCAATAAATCTATAAATCCTCTGATTCCTGAGGACACACCTCTTGTCACTATATCTCCTGATTGTATTACTATGGGATCCGTCATTCGATTATTTCATATCACTCCTACAGATAAAATACAGCCTGATTTCCACGGGAATGAGTTATCGGAAGATAGTGATACAGAAGATGATGATGAATATATTCTTAATTCAAGTATAGATAGTTCATTAGAATATCCTTCTATAATAAAAGGAAATTTATTATTATCAAAACATAATGACAGAGATAATAATAATGTCTCTTCTATACATATTGATAATAATAATAATTATAAGATGAATAATAATAAAAATAATCGAAAAAGAGATGTAGAAACAACTCGAAAATCTTTTAAAAGGAAAAATAATGAGAAAAATAATAATATTATATCTAATAATATTGAAGGTAATGGTATATATTTTTATAGATATATATTTTATTAATTTATATATATATATTTTTTTATCTATTATATTTATTGAAGATACTGAAACAAAGTATATAAATTCTTCACTCAAAGAATCTATTGTATATATATATATATAATATGTATTCATTTTGTTATAACTTTTATTTTATTATAAATATATATTTATATATAGAGATCCATAAAAGCAATGAAACCTATTAATTCTATAGCAGTTGATTTTGCATGTAATTATATATATAGCGATTATCTTCATTGCTACTGGAACGATCAAGTTGATTTATGTGATATATATATATGTAAAACATTATTTTTCAACTCACTTTTATTAGATCCCCATGATTATGTATATAGATATTATATATTATTATTATTATATATTATTATTATTATATATTATTATTATTATTATTATTATTATTATTATTATTATTATTATTATTATTATTATTATTATTATTATTATTATTATTATTATTATTATTATTATTATTATTATTATTATTATTATTATTATTATTATTATTATTATTATTATATATATATAGATACCTTTGGATGAATATTCCATATCTGCTGATATTACTCGAAAGCGAATTATAGGGTTTCCTATCTATTTTGAAGATTCTTGGAAATGTATTTTCTTATGTCATTTCGATCAATTATATGAAGATATTAAAAACTATCGTATATATATATGTATATATATTATTATTATTATTATTATAATTATTATTATTTATTTATTTATATAGATGAACCACGTCGAACTGTATATACTGTCATATTTATATCATTTTTCTATATATTTATATATATATATATAGTGTTGTATCTATTATTTGGATTCTCAACCGAATTCTCAGCTCCCTCAAACGCTTCTTAACGACTTTATTGATTATTTATGTTATTTTATTTCTCATTCTTTATCTATTCCCCAAACACCAATTTCAAATAATATTCTTATTCAATCAATACCTTGTTCTTTATATATATCTTCGGATGATTCTGGTGCTTATATGATTCGAAATATTTCTTTATTTATTGATAGATATAGAGAGACTAATTATAACAAAGAACTTTCTTTAGAACTAACTCATTCTGATGACGTTATATTACTAAGAAACACAATCATTAAATATATTTGTAACGGTCGAGGTTTTACTTATGGTATATTCTTTTATTTATTCATTTATTTATCAAATGTTTATTTATTATTTATATATGACAAATATTATGTTTTCTGATTATTCAAATTTATTTTTGTTCTTTATATATATATATATATATATAGATCTCATTCCTCTTCTTTCTATTCAGCCGCATTCAGCATCAATTCACCATGAAATTAAAACGATAAATAATAATAACTTCGATGTTTCTGAACAATCTGTTTAAATTTAATTCTTAATTAACCCTTTTTTATACTCTTATATATATAATATATACATATATGCATATTTTTATAGTGTTTTTATTTATTTTTTTTTTCTGACTTTAGTATCAATGCATAATATATTGAAATTATACTTCTTTATTTTGCTATATATTTTATATCTACTATTATTCAAAATTGTGTATCGAATTGTAAATTATTATTATATATATATACAAATTATACAAAAAAACAAATATTTTTGTTATAGTAGTAATAATGGTAAAAATAATATTTATTTCTTAATACATTTTTTTTAAATGAATAATTATGAATATACAGATGATTATGATTTATTAATTATATATATGAAGATATGCTAACACATTTATTTATAAACAAAATAGTACTATTTCTACAAAACTTGCTAAATTTATAAATAAAAATATATCATGTAATAACTATAGATTATCAAATATCATTATTATTTATTTGATATGCATATCACTTCGCTACAATATATATATTAATATATCATTGACACATTACTAGACTGTTTATTTTGGTATATCAATATATATATATATATTTGTTATAATTGAATAGTTTCATGATTAAAAGAAAAGTTCATATATTAGTATTATAATAAAAATACGAAATGAAAGCAACAAGAACCAGTTTATGCAAATACAACTAATAGAATGATTATATACGAATAAACAAATAGATGAAATAAATAAATTAATATTTGAATTTAAAGTGTAGTTAAAAATGAAAAAAAGAAAAGAAATAATAAATTATATATTATACTAATATTTGTTATGATGATTTTTGTTTTGTTTTTTCATATGAGACCATAAGAAGGGATTTATGTTTTACTTTTTGTTTCTATATAATAAAGATAATAGATAAGAAATATATATAGAGAGAGGGATATAAAAAATAATATATAATAAATAAAGTATAATAAATAAATAAATATACATCAATAGGAATATCTTTTTTTAGTTTATGATTATGAATAGTAAGTAGACAGTTTTCCCAATGGAGACAGTTACATATAGAGGTATAAAGTACAGTAGCATCTAAATCCTATATATATATATAATATTATAATGTTATATATGTATATATAGAGAAATAAAAATAAATGATAATTATATATTTTAAAAAAATAGAAATCAAAGAATAATAACAAATATTAAGAAAAAATATTATATATATATATATACTTTGGGTATTTGTATATCTGTTTGTATATTTCCAATATTAAGAGTGATAGTAATAAGTTTTTGTTTATTGGTTATATAGGATGCTATAGATGACTCTATATACGTAGTAATAGAAGAAGGAGAAGGAAGAGAAGAGAAAGGATCGAGGGACTATAGAATAAGCATAGGTATATATATATAGATATAGATATAGATATATATAATGTAAATATATACTTGTGATTGACATTGAACATCAATTAATTCTTCTCCTTCTATATCAAGATCCTATATATATATATAATAATAATAATAATAATAATATATATAGATACTTGAGGAGTATCTGATGGAGACAGTTCGTCGCCATCAAAGAGAAGTTTAACGTTATCAACGTTCTTTGTCGTTTGAATATGTTGAAATACTATTTCAAAAGTATCTGACTAAAGTATATATATATTTAGTATATTTTAATAATATTTAATTGGATAAATATAAAAAATATATATGTTATATACAGAAATAATAAATATATATATATACAGGAAATAAGAAGAAGTTTTCTTTTTGAGAATCATCTTCATTGTATCTTAATTTAATATATATTTGTCCAGGTAGTCCCGTGGGAATCTCAGGTTCCTTTGTAGTTGTACTAGATGTATTTATAGGAAGAGAAGCAAGAGAAGTGGAATAAGTTTTATCTACTTGATCATATATCTGTTTATCAAATGCATCTAATTCTGCATCTACTGACTTCTCTACCTATATATAATAATAATATATAATGATATATAATAATATAATAATATAATATATATATATACATCTATATTATTAATAACATTAAGATCTTCTTCTTCTTCTTCTTCTTCTTGAAGTTGTTTCAACTCAGGAATCTCTTCTCTATCTATATCTATGATTGGACTAATATTATTCTCCTGGGAATCCATCGTTCTAGTAATATTCTCACATAATTCATTCGTTTTTGATGTTATCTGTCTATAAAATTAATATATATATTTATATTGAAAATATTCATAAATATATAAACTATATATAATAAAAGAATTACTTTAAAAGAACAATTTTATTGAGCATTTCTATAGAATCTTTAGACATATTTGTTAACGCAGACGCTTTGCTCTCTTTTAAAATCTGCTCGACATCAATATCACTAGCTGTACTGGACTCTATATATATAGACATATAAAATAATATATAAAAGAACATAAAAAAATAAATAATAAATTATTTTGGTCTATAAAAAAAATACTATTCATTTGTGTATCACCAGATTGACTTGGATTCTGAGTTGTGTCGGTATCCAAGAAACTTTCATCACCTTCAGATTGTTTTCTTCGTTTTGAAGAGTAGAATGAAGAGTTCTCTTCACTATCAGAGTCATCACTCGATATATTTATAGTTGTTAATTCATTAGCTAAAAAGAAAAAAAATGAAAAAACATAGAGAAATAAAGAGATTCAAGCATTAATGAAATAAATACCTTTCTTTACTAATGAATCTTTCTTCTTCGATACAAATAACGATATATCATCAGAATCAGAGTCACTCATTTGTAACTAATACACTAATTACTATTTATTCTTGTGTTTAAATAATCAATTAAACTTTCTAATAATGGAAAAAATAAATTATTCACTGAATCTAGGGTTTTATTCACTATATATGTGATCAAATTTAAATCATATCGAGTTGCTCGAAAAAGAAGAACAGAACAAATTTCTGAGAATTTATTATTTCTTTGCTGTTTCCCAAGAAATCAGAGAAATACTTTTGTCTATTTGTTAATAACCATGGAAAATAAAGCAGTTTTGTTTTTTCTTGTCGTTCTTTTAAAATAAAGAAATATGCAATCTGCTGATGAATTTCATGAAGATAAAGATTGGGGTGGTGCTGCTCCTGATCAATTCACTTGTTCTCAACAACCTCAAAACAAGAATGATGTCAATTGGATCAATAGCAAAGATATTCATATTGATAAAATCAATATCGCTGCTAAAGGCAAACCTCTGTTTGTGAATGCAGAATTAAAGATTGCTTATGGTAAGAAATATGGTTTAGTAGGTCCTAATGGTCAAGGTAAATCAACTCTTTTGAAGATGATTGCTAGTCGTGAGTTATCGATTCCTCCAAATATTGAAATTCTTTATGTGGAACAAGAAATTGTAGCTGATGATACTCCTGCTATTAAAGCTGTCCTTAAAGCTGATCAAAAAAGAACAAATCTTTTAAAAAGAGAAAAAGAACTTCAAGCTATTGTTGAAGATGAAAATGCTTTAGAAGAAATGAGTCTTGAAGAATCCGATAAAATCGTATTTATTTTATTTTTTATTTAATTTATATATTTAATAAATATTATATGTATATATTATTTATTTAGTATTATATATTTATTTTTATTTGATTTATATATAGATGGAAGAATATCGTGATTTAGAAAAAGAGATTAATTTCTTAGGATTACATAATGCTGAACCTAGAGCTAGAAGAATATTAGCTGGTATATATATATATATATATATATATATATATATATATATATATATATATATATATATATATTAATAGGTCTTGGATTTACTCCGGATATGCAGCAGATGCCTACGAAGTCATTTAGTGGTGGTTGGAGAATGAGAATATCTTTGGCACGTGCTCTGTTTTTACAACCTGATTTATTATTATTGGATGAACCCACAAATCACCTTGATCTTAATGCTGTTATTTGGTTGGATAATTATTTACAGAAATGGAAGTCTACTTTATTAGTAGTATCACATGATCAGGAGTTCTTATCTTCTGTTTGTGAATCTATTATACATTTAGATATGAAGAAATTGAATTATTATAAAGGTGATTATTATACATTTAAGAAGATGGAAGTTCAGAAGAAAGCTGAATCGTATAAAGCTTGGCAGGAACAGCAGAAAGAGTTAAAGAAAGCGAAGTTAGCAGGTAAATCGAAAGAAGCCGCTGAGAAGAATGTCACGAAGAGAAGAGAGAAAGATGCAGGAAAGAAGAGTAAGAAGAATGGTATGGGGGAATGGACAGAAGAACAGGATGATGCTACACAATTACTAGAAAGACCCTCAGAATATATTGTGGAATTCTCATTCCCTCCTGTATATACATTATTATATTATTATTATTATATTTATTATTAGATCATTCTATTTATTTATTATTATTAATATATATATATATATATATATAGTGTGATGAATTACGTCCTCCGATTATTTCAGTTGAAAATGTGACATTTGGTTATTCACCTGAAAAGATCTTACTGAAAAATGTTGATTTCGGCTTAAATATGTCAAGTAGAATTAGTATTGTAGGTCCAAATGGTATCGGTAAAAGTACTTTATTGAAATTAATCACGGGAGATCTCCATCCTTTAGAAGGTGAAGTACGTATTAATAGCAAATTAAGACTTGGTATATATAATCAACATTTCGTAGATAAATTACCTATGGATGTATCTGCTGTTGAATACCTTCAATCTCGTTATCCAGAACAATCTTATCAAGATAGTATATATATATAATTATTATTATTATAGTACTTATTATAATATTCTATTTATAGTTCGTAATTTACTTGGTCGTTATGGTTTAGAGGGACATGCACATACAATTAAGATTCAAAGCTTATCTGGTGGTCAAAAGTCACGTGTTACATTCGCTGAGATATCTTTATCTCGTCCTCATATTCTATTATTAGATGAACCTACAAATCATTTAGATATAGAGTCTATTGATGCTTTAGGTGAGGCTCTTCGTACATTTGAAGGAGGTGTATTATTAGTATCTCATGATGCTCGTTTATTAATGGTCACTAATTGTGAAATGTGGTTAATGGATAATCAAACAGTTAGCTTTATTGAAGGAGGATATGAAGAATATAAGAAATCATTACTTGATAGCTTAGAAGATGTATATATATTATTATTATATTCTATATTATTATATTATTATATTATTATATTATATTATTTTATATAGTCTGATGATGAAGATAATGCATCTCAAATTAAATATACGAAGAAGAAACAGTTGAAAGTAGAGAATATAGATGAAGCTGCTATAGCTGCTAATGCTCTTGATGCTTTATTTGCTAAGAAGAAGGATAAGAAAGAAAAGAAAGAGAAAAAGGAAAAGAAAGAGAAGAAAGAAGGTGAGGATGGAGAAGAAAAGAAGAAGAAGAAAGAAAAGAAAGAGAAAAAGGAAAAGAAAGAAGGTGAAGATGGTGAAGAAAAGAAGAAGAAGAAGGAAAAGAAGGAAAAGAAAGAGAAAGAAACTGTAGAAGCCTAAATGGTTTTATAATAAGCATATATTTTTTCAAATTCACTCTTTTTTTTATTTTTTCTTATTTATTTATTTGTTTTCAATAATTCATAATTCTTTTTCTTGTTATATATAATATATTGACTGTGTTTCTATATATATATTTGTTCTCATTTTCTTCAGTTGTTTTGTTTAAATAGAATATTAAGTTTTTTTTAGAAAATATAAAATAAAATTTTTAGAAATATACTATATACTATAAATAGATGAAAAACAAAATATTATTGAATGAAAACAACACGATTATTTAGATAAAGAATATATTTATATATTATTTCTTTAATAAGTCTGCCAGTTGCTTAAGGTCTTCTTTTGTTGTTGTTTTCTCTGGTGTGTCATTTGATGTCATTTCAAAATGTGGCATAGCCTCTTTTGACTATAGAATAAGTATATGTAGAATAATAAGTTGAATAATAAGTATAAAACTAAGTATAATAACAATAATAAGTAGGATAACTATAATAAGTAGAATAACTATAATAAGTTGAATAAATATATATATATACAATCATAAAGGGTTTTTCTTGAAAATAAGGATGTTGAAGTGCTTCTTCCGCGGTTATTCTTTGTTTTGGATCCCACGCTAATAATTTTAGTAATAAATCCATTCCTTGTTCTGATAAATATACAGGTGAAGCAATAGCAATAGCAGGTAATACAGTTCGTAAGTTACTTCTCACATTTTTCACTTTATTTAATTCATTATTCCAACAAGTATTCTTAAAACCATCATATTCAGGCTATACATATATAATACATAATATATAATACATAATATATAATATATAATATAATTATATATATATATACAGGTGGATAGCCAATTTGTTTAATAATTTTAATAAGTGCTTCCATTTCTCCGTTTCCCTGTTTTAGAGACACAAATGGAGTTCGAGTTAATAACTCATAAAATATACATCCTACACTCCACATATCTAATTTATCATCATATAAAACTTTAGATTCCCGCGGGTTTACTAGTAATTCAGGTGCTCTATATCCGAGTGACACGACCTGCTGCGTATATAACTCGAGGGGATCCGAATAAATACGCGCCAAACCTAATGGAGGGAAATACACAATAATAAATGAATAAATAATAATAATAGTAGTATTATTATATATATATATATATACCAAAATCACAAATAGAGAGTTGACCATTATTATATAATAAATTACTCAATTTTAAATCTCTATAGATTTATGAATAAATAAATAATAATAATAATAATATATATATACCTATGTATAATCCATTTAGAATGCATATATTCCACTCCTTGTAATAATTGATATAATAAGCATTTCACTTCTGATTGGCTGAAAGGCACCTGCATCTTCGTGAACATGACTTTGACCATATCAAGTGGCAGATATTCCATGACCATATACGTCGTCATTGGGGGATGAGGGTCTATCACCATCTCTTTCACGGGAATTATATTGGGATGATGCAATGATAATAATACTATATATATATATATATATATCTAGAGTAATTTATATATATAATAGTATATCTACAGATATAGAGATAGAGAGAAATATATATATATATAATAGTATATATATACAATTCACTTCTCGAAGTGCTGTAATGGGAAAACCAGAAGCAGATGTTGTCGATGGATTTATTTTAATCTTTTTAAGAGCGACAATTTCTTGTGTGATATTATTCTTTGCTTTGTATACAACGCCATACGTACCCTCTCCTAACCTCTGAATCTTGGAATATACACTTATATTACGACATCCCTATATATATACATACATAGATAATATCTATATATATATATATACATACATCTGGATTTATTGGTTCTATTATTTTAGGTGCTATATATATAATGATATTATTATTAAATAGAGTATCATATTATTATATATAGAATACATTCAATAATAGGTGAAACAATCTTTTCTTCTTCTTCTTCTTTTTCTTCTTCTTGTGTATTTATATCCATTTTATTTATAGAAATAGTATTTGAGGGATCTTGAGGAGTCAGAGACACAGATGGAGACACAGATTTTGGAGATACTCTCTATATTCATTATATATATATATATATATTATTATGATTACCTTTTGAAAGGATATCTCTTCTTGATCTTCTTCTTCTATATATATATATATAATCATATAATTATTATTATATATTAACTATATATATATATACCATCATCACTCATCCATCGAGGAGTCTTCTTCTTTCCATCCTCTATATACATATACATATATATATATATATATATATACCTAAAGGAGTACAAGGTGAAACACTATTATTATTATTATTATTATTATTTGTGCATATATTTGGTGACACACTGTTCGTCACATCTTCATCAGAAGACCAAACATGTGATTTCGTTAACTATATATATATATAATATCAATAATATTCATCTTATAATATATACACTCTTTTCATTTACTTCTTTTTGATTCTGTTTTTCTATATAAAAAAAAATAAGAATATATATATATATATATAAATATCACTTACCTGTTTCTTGTTTTTCTTTTAACGAAAGTGCCTTCTTCTTTAAATTCTCTAATACCTATTCAATATATAATTATATATAACTATAGAGTATAATCTAAAATACAGAGTTCTTTTTAACTGGAGGTAATTTTGATTTTGATTCTTCTTTATAGGACTGATGATCCTCTCTATGTGGTCTAGAAGATCTAGATGATCTAGAATCTCTGCGATCATCAACATCATAGGAATGAAGACCATAACGATCTGAAGGAGAACGAGATCGTCCACGATCACCATAATATCGACCTTTTTCTTCATATTTATTCAATTTTGAAATCGATTTATCTTTTGAATTATCAAAGTCAAAATCATAGATTCTTTCATTCATCCTATCTCTGTTTCTGTGTGATGAACGATATGGTTTTTGATCTTCGTAAGATGGTGAATGCGATAAACTACGATTTCTTGAACTCATCTCTCAACTTTTCTCTTTATAATGAGTATAAATAAATGTAAAAGAAAACCAAATGAAGAAGTTCGAAACACTTTTTGTTTTGATTTTCTTAAAAATTTTAAAGATTTGCTAGTTCTATAATAAGTAATTAAGTCATTATAAAAAATGTAGAAATAAAAACATGGATTCACACTAGTATATGTTTATGAAATATAAGGATAACAATCTGTTTGTAATCGAATGAAGAAGAATGTTACTGTAATATTGCATATTTTTCAATAGAATCATTTAATTATGTAGATGATATTATGGTGTAATTGAAGAAAGTATTTCATAAAGTATTGATGGATTCTAGATATGAAATGACTGTAAACACTATGGACATTTTTTCAGGTTTCTGTCAAAAGGTCCAACGACTTTTTTGTTTTGGTTTCCCCAGTGGTGAGCAGTGAAAATTTTTAAATATGTAGCTGACAAAAGGTTATTTGATTTTTCTGTTTGGTTTCCCCAGTGGTGGAGCAGTGAAAAAATTTTAAAGGGTAGCTGACAAAAGGTCCAACGACTTTTTTGCTTTGGTTTCCCCAGTGGTGAGCAGTGAAATTTTTTGTCAGAGTTTCAGTGATTTTATAAAATCGAAAAGCAGTGCAAAAGTATGACGCACCTTAAAACAATAATTGGCGAATAAAAATGGTTTTAAATATTCTCTATTTTTTCATTTATTGGTTTTTTTATTCTTTTTGTGGTGTAATAATAAACGATATAACAAAACAAACAAATTAAATATTATCAAATAATCATAAAAACAAATAATAGAAAACAATAATAATAAATATATAAAAAAAAGATAATAAAACATATAATAAATAATATAATAAAATATATATAATATTTAATTTATAATATTTCAACCAGGACAGTTTCAGTCTTTAATTTGCATTTAAGCCTAAGCAACCTATATAAAGAGATGATATTAATTAACTAGTACTATTAGTAATATATATAACATTTTAAAATAATAATAAAATAAAAATATATACCTTTTATTGAAGCCATTACTAGAAAAAGCAAGGACCAAAGGCAAGGAACCATCCTATAAAAGATATATTAAATAGTATAAGTAATAAAAAGGAATATAATTAATATATATACATACCTTTGATAAGCCATTCTCTCCAATTAACAACAACGACAGCAACGGAACCCCCGGAAACCTATATAAAGATAGAGTAAGTTATATAATATAATAATATATAATAAAGTAAATTAATATAGAATAATAAAATATAAATATATACATTACTGCTATATAAATATAAAGTGGGGTTAGTTATATAATATGTAATAGATAATATAGATGATATATACCTTCTTTTAACATTGATTCCTTCCATTCTAGACCTAAAGAACCCATCTATAAGAGAGCCACGACCACACAAAAGAAGGACCAGAACGTTTAAGGAGACCAGCAAGTGTCAAAACACCAAGCAGAGACAGCTACAATAGAAAAATGAATGAATAGAGTAGAAAAAATAAAATATAAAGAAACAGCAAACACCTACCATCATAATAGTATCATATATAATAAAATAAAAATAAAATTTAATAATATATCATATTAATCATATAAGATATAATAAAATAAATATGTGATAAGTCATGTAGCATTTTGTTTTGTTATAAAAGGGTGTAATAGGAATTTAGAAGATATAGCTGAAATAATGAAAATAAACATGAATAATCTCATATCTACTAAATATAGAGAATCTTCATCATAAGAAAAATGAATGGTTAAGAATAAAAGAGAAAGAAAAATTTTATTTCTATGAGGAAAATGGATATTGTTATTGTTATTTTCAATTTATCATAATTATCATAAGTAATACAAAAATTGTTTTATTTTAAAGAATTATATAGTTATTTATCATTATATCATTTTATAATCAGTTTTGACTATGGAAGAGTGATTTTTATCCTTAATTGTCAAAATTATTTTTAGTATCACTCAGTAAGTATAAGTCTTTTAAAAAATAAATATAGGTTACAATACAGACTTATAGAGAAGACTCTGAAACTTCTATTTCCAGAATAAAAGTCATTTATATAATCCAGAATGATTGCCTGAATCATTATTTAAAGAATCAGTTTTATCACATATCTTCAATAAAATTATAAAATAAAGAAAATGAAGATAAAAAGGTCTAGAGTCGAAAATGTTATGAAATATTATCTTTTTAATGTATTTGTCCCGATTTTTTATTAATCTGTTATCATAATATGACAAAGAGAGTGGTAAAAACATTTTAAAAGTGAATTAAAGCAATAATTGGAATCAAGTTAAAGTCTTCTAATACCTTTAAATAGACTTGAAATACATAGAGTAAGCATTTTTTCATGCAAATAGTGTTTTTCATTTAAATAATATCAAAAACAAATCAAAATAGTATTTTATAATTACTCAGCAAGAACTTTTTCTAGTATTCAAGGACTTACTATTATCAAATATACGTATAAACAAACAAAAATCATATTTTATATATTTTTAGTTGAATAGTCGGAGTCGTGTTGATAGTTTATTATAAAACAAATGCAAAAATCACTTTTTTGTCAAAAAAAGTCTTATATCGATATATAGTTTTATTCATAATTTATTTATTGTCTACAAACTCTGTGTATTCATTTTAAGTGATTTTTAGTAAAACTAAAATTATTTGAAATATATTCTAATTTCGAAAATGACAAAAACATATTATATTACATATTTAGTGTTTAAATGAAGTTTAAAAGTTATTAAAATATCAATTAGTTAAAAAATATAAAATATTGAGAATCTCCATTTTTATGACTTGTCTTAAATCACGTTAAAGGTGTATAATTGAATAGTTGCATTGATTATTTGTATGATTCTAGTAATATTTTCTAAGAATTTTGTTTTTTAACAAGAATAAATTCTTAATTTATTGTTTATCAACTTAAAAATGTATTTAAATGATTATTTTCTTGTGTAAAAGGGTATAGTGGTTATATGAAAAAAAAATTACGCAGAATCATTTGATAATATAATTTTGAAAATGAGAATTATTATTTTGAACTAAACTAATTTTTCACATATACTCATTATAAAACGACTTGAATAATCTTTTGAGAAGATTATTTTGTTTTATAATACACTTAAGAAGTAATTGAATGTTATTGTGTCTCTTTTTGTTAAAAAGATTATTTTGAATGCTATTTTTGATTGATCTATATATTATCAATGCATTCAATGATGAAATAAATACATATGTAAAGAAAAAATAGTAATTGATCTAATTTATCTTCATCTATTTGAATAGATAATTTTTGAAAAAATTAATATAATATAATTATTGATACCTATATATAAAGAATTAGTTATGTAATTGACCTTAAGACAGGAATTGAACCTGTTTTCTATCATAAACTGATAGATACTTACCAATATAAGCTTAAGGATAATATAGAATAAAAATACATAAATGAAAGTAAAATAGTAGGAATAATGAGTCAGTATGATGTGTAAGGATATATTTATATATGTATAAGTGAAAAAGGATGCTAGAAGAAGGGAAAAGAAGTAAAAAAGAATAAAAGAGAAAGAAATATAAAGTAAATGAGATAGGGTCTTTAATTATTGAGATTAATAAAAAAAATGAAAAATAATTTATAATAAATGACAAAGATAGATATATAGAGATCTATAATAATAAGGAATGCAGAAGAGAAGAGGATTAGAGGATAAAGAATAAGAAGAAGATAAGGAAGATAAGGAAGAAGATAAGGAAGATAAGGAAGAATAAGAAGAAGATAAGGAAGAAGATAAGGAAGATAAGGAAGAATAAGAAGAAGATAAGGAAGAATAAGAAGAAGAAAAGAAGAATAGGAAGAAGATAAGGAAGATAAGGAAGAAGAAGAAAAGAAGAATAGGAAGAAGATAAGGAAGAAGAAGAAGAATAGGAAGAAGAATAAGAAGATAAGGAAGAATAAGAAGAATAAGAAGATAAGGAAGATAAGGAAGAAGAAGAAGAAGATAAGGAAGAAGAAGAAAAGAAGAATAGGAAGAAGAAAAAGAAAAGAAGAATAGGAAGAAGATAAGGAAGAAGAAGAAGAATAGGAAGAAGAATAAGAAGATAAGGAAGATAAGGAAGAATAAGAAGAAGATAAGGAAGAAGAAGAAAAGAAGAATAGGAAGAAGATAAGGAAGAAGAAGAAGAATAGGAAGAAGAATAAGAAGATAAGGAAGATAAGGAAGAATAAGAAGAAGGAAATGAATAATGACAACAAGAAGATGAAGAATAAATAGAATAATGATAAGAAAGAATAAATAGATTAATAAGAGAACAAGAGGATGAATGTGAAGAAGAGACAAGGAAGGAGGTGAAAAAAAGAAAGAAAAGTAAGATAAAGAATAGGAAGAAGATATACAAGAAAATGAAGAAGAAGAGAAAGAAAAGAAAAGAAGAATAAACAAGAAACATATATAGAGAAACAGAAAGATATAAAGAAATAAAAGAGATAGATAGATAGATAGATAGATAGAGAGAAAAAAAATACAAAGATATAAATAGATAGATACACTAATAGATGAATAGAAAGAAAGAAGAAAAGAGAGACATAAAGAAGAAATTAGATAGAAAGAGATAGAATTCTATATAGAATGAGAGATATACAAAAGAAATCAAATGAAATAGAGAATAAGATAAAAATAGATACAAGAATAAAGATAAAAAGAGAAATAGAGGAGTAGGGAAGGTGTATAAAAAAGAAAGAATATAAAGATAGGTAGAGAGGAATTGAGAAGGATAGAGAAGGAGGAGGAAAACAGATAGAATTGGAAGACGAAGAAAAGAAGATGAGACGAAGAAGGGAGAAAAAAGGAGCAGGAAGTGAATATCAAGAAAGATAAATTTATATAGAAAAAAATTAGAAAGAAAAATACATACAAAGAAAACGATAGGGAATGATAGAGAGAATTATAATTTGAATGACATAGAGAGAAGGAGAGACAAAGCAAGATAAAGAAGTATAATAGAAAAAACAAAGAAGAAAAAAAGAAGAATAAAAAAAGAAAAGATAGAACAATAGTATATGAGAGAAGAAAGAGACAGAAAGAAAACGGGAAATAGGGTAGAGACATAGAAGGTAATAAAATATATAGAAGGGGAGAGGGGATTGAGATAAATAAATAGATAGATATATAGATAGATAGATAGATAGATAGATAGATAGATAGATAGATAGATAGATAGATAGATAGATAGATAGAGATAGAAGAATACCGAAAGATATAGAGAAGGAGATAAATATTAATAAAAAGGAAAATATGGATAGAGAGGAGATAGAATCAAACAGAGAAGGAGAAGTAGATAAAAGTCGATTGAGGGAAGAGAGAAGTAGATTAAAATAAAAACAAATAGCAAGAGTTAAAAGGAAGAAGGGAAGAATATAGAATGATTTGAAGAATGAGATGTATATAGAAGTGAATAGAAGGAAATAGAGAAGGAGAAGTAGATAGAAAAGATTAAAAATAGAAGGAGATAGAAAGATAAGAGAATGATATAGATACAATAGAATGAGATAGAGAAGATAAAGTAGATAGAAATGGATAGAAATAAGAAAAATAAATAGGATAAGAGAGAAAGAGAGATAAAAGGATATAAAAGGATATAGAAGGAGAGAAAACGGATTGAGATGTAGTAAGATGGAAGGATGTAGATGGAAATAGAGAAGTAGATAGAAGATGATGGAGAATAAAGAGGAGATAGAAGAGGAGATAGAAGGAGAAAAAGAAGAAGAGGAAGTAAATTAAGTTAGAAGGAGATATAATAAGATAGAGAAGTAGATATACGTAGATATAAGGAAATATACGAAGATATAAGTAGATAAGAGAAAATAGAAGGAAATAGAGAATGAGATTGAGACACATAAATGAGGTAGAATGAGATAGATAAGGATAGAGAAATATGAAGAGAAATATAGGAATACAGAGAGATAGAATGATGTTGAAAGAGAAAGAAAAGGAAAGACTGAAGATTGAGACAGAAGGAGTAGCTGAGATAAAAGGAAGATAGAGAAGGAAATTGAAAGATGAAGGAAGAAGGAGAGAAGATGAAAGAAGAAGAATATAGAAGAAGATAGAGAATGAGATAATAGGGATAGAAAGAGAAAAATAGGAAAAAAGATGGTTAGAAGAAAATAGAAAAGGAGAAAGAAGGAGAGATAGAAGGAGAAATAGAAGGATATAAAAGAGATTAAGAAAGAAGTTAGAGACAAGAAGATATAGATATATAGAAAGAAATAAAAGGATTAAATAGAAGATTAATAGGAAATAAATAGGAGACATATAGAAGATTAAGATAGAAGAAAAGAGACAAAATAGAAGTAGATATAACAATATAGAGAATGAAAGGATAGAAATAAAAATAGAAAATAGATAACTAGAACATAAGAATATATAATAATAGAGAGAAGGAGAGAGAGAAGAAAAAGTAGATATAAAGTGGAAAAGGAGACATAGAAGGAAATATAAAAGGAAACAAGAAGGTAGAAAGAGACATATAAGATAAAATAGACAGGGACAGAGAGAAATAAATGGAAAAAGAATAAGGATAAAGATGGATACGAGAATAGAGAGGGAGAGAAGGAAGATTGAGATAGAATTATACAGAAAGAGGAGAGAAGGAAGATAAAGAAGGAAAATAGGGCAGTAAAAAAAAGGGAATCAGAAGGAGGAGAGAAGAAGTATGAGAAGAATAGAAAGAAGGAAGAGGAGGAAGGCAAATAATAGAAGAGAACTATATATATAATAAATAGTGATATAAATATAAATAAGAAGATGAAGATCTGAAAAAAGCAAAGAATTATATGGAGAAGAAGAAGAAGAAGAGGAAGAGGAAGAAAAGGAGGGTATACACTAATACATGTCGAGGAAAAAGAAGTATAGAATAAGGAGAAGAGGATAACAGGATAAAAGAAAAAGACATAACGAAATACAATGTAAATAGAATAGTGATTAAGAAAGAGTAATGAAAGAGTGATATAAAAGGGAAGCGAAGATAAGAGAGAGGTATAATTAAAAAAAAGAAAAATAAAGGAATTTAGATAGAAGAAAAAATAAAAGAAAAATGAAGATCTGAGGAAGATAATGAATCAAAGGGAGAGACAAGGATATAGGCTGGAGACAAGGCATAGGAAGAAGTAATAAAGAAAGAAGATGAAGAAATAAGGAGATAAAAGTGTAGAAGGAAGAAAATGAAGAAGAGAGAAGAAGGAATCATTTTGTGTAAGAAGAAGAAATAAAGAAGAACTAGATAATAAATAAATAAATAAATAAATAAATAAACATACCTAATAGAAAAAAAATGAATTTGGTGATGTTGAGTCATAGGGAAAGATAACCAACAGAAACAGTAGAAAACAACCTAAATAAATAAATAATAATAAATAAAAATATAAAAATAATGAAAATAAATAATAAAATGAATTAGATTCTAATTTAAGAAAAAACAAAAAGAAAGCTAATAATAGATAGAATGAATATACGATAAGTACTCTATTATATAATACTTAAAAATATAACAAAGAAAAAAATTAGAGATAATTATAAAAATAAATAAATACATATATACTTTGAAAGTAGTTTGACATCATAGACGTTGTTGACATGGACTGAAGAGGACTCTTATAACCATGGACGAGCAGGAACCTATACATGCTAGAGAATGGGAGAATGTTAATATTGATAAAGAATAAAAAATAGTAATATACATACAAGAGAATAATCTGAAGTTAAAATCAACTTCTATTTTTTAAAATAACAGCTAATAAAAATAAAATAAAAATAAAGAAAATAAGTAACAAATGAAAATATTTTCTAAGTTAATAGGCTCAATAGCGTATGGGTGTATTCAGGTCTTAAAAGAAAAATCATTTTTGCGGGAATATCAAGAAACTCAAAAAAAGTATTTTTTCCCTCCTTTTTTCACTGTCACTTTTCTTTAATATTTTTGACTTTTTAGTATTAAAAACGATTCTTACAGGCATGTATAGAGACTCTATACCACTTTTGAGACTAAAAATCAAATATTTAAAAATGAGTGAAAAATCTTGACTAGCAAGAAAAACAATTATGTGAAGCTGAGTATGTTGTGTATACACATATCTAACAACAGAGATGATAAAAACACACAACTCCTCTTGGTTTAGGACATAATTATGAATTCTCTCAAAAAAGCTATTTTAAACCTTAAAACGATACCCTGAACTATAAATCAAGTCCTGAATGATATTCTAAAGTCATATTTTTAAAAACAGGTTTAATGACGATAATCAATAAACAAAAACAAGAGCTTCCGTTTTACTTTTCTTTTTTGAATTTTTAATTGTTTTGACTTTCTAGGGTAGTTGGCTGAAAGAAATGTTGTCGTCTTTAGGCTAAAAAATGATGAATAAAAAAGTCAAGTCATTTTATTGTTTTTTCCTTGGGAAATAAAAAAGAAGAAATTTTTAGGTGTGTTTTGGTTTAGGCTGTATAATGGTTTTTATTGTAAAAGGACTTGACGAGAATGATTGAAATGATAATACATCACTCAGAGAACACACAACTTTAAAAAATTTGTCACTCATGTAATCCATTCCTGAATTATAGACTTCAGAGAAAAAATTAAAGTCTTTTTGGTTTTAAACAGTCATTTTAAATCATAAAACACTGTAAAATAGTCAATATTTAGAATGTCTATGATTATATAAATAAACAATATATTTTGTAGAGTTATTTTTAAGTTTTTCTCGTCAAAAAGAGAGAAACTTGACAAGTTGGCGGACACTCTTTTCTCGAGTTTAGGCCAACGTATTTTTGATTAAAAAATCCCAGTCATTTTGTTGTTTCTCTTACGGGAAATAGGGTCAAAAAAACACAAAATGTCCATAGTGAATGTTTTTTTATATAACGAAACGGTTCAAATAGGATTCTTATTCAATCAGTATTTCTTAAAATATGTGGATAAATTAATATAAATTATACTATATAAGTAATTATGATGAAAATCGATATAAATAGATTGTTTTTATCTCATTATTATAATTTAACCATATTATTAAGAAAAAGACAAAAAATAGAAAAAGATAAAAATAATTATAATCTCTATATGCCTGCATTAGTTTATATTTCATATAAAACAATATCAATAAATATTTTATTATAAGTAATGTTATAATGGTTAATATAATGAAAACAAAACAAAATAATAATCAAAACAACCAAGATTCAATATATATATATATATATATATATGAATAGAACAAAAGAAATAGTTAATATTTATTTATACTAATGATGTCTATGAGACTCATGTGTATTATGATTATGATTATGATGTTCACTTTGATGTTCATATCTGTTACTATTATTACTCTTATTATTAGTATTATGATGATGATGATGATGATCTTGACTTCGACTTCGAGTTCTTCGATTATGTGAATAATCATTATATTTATCTTCTTTCTCTATATTTTTAGATTTTGAATGTGAATGGCCTTTTGAAACAGATTGTTCTCTTTGAGAATGATGTGATTTCCTAAGAGAAGAAGAAGAAGAAGGAGAAGGAGAAGGAGATTGTTCTTTAGTTTTAGTATTTAATGAATTATCTGAATGTACAGAAGTATTGGATTGTTCTTCAAGTCTCTTAAGACTATATATATATTATTATTAATTAATTATAATCATATTAAATATATAGTGATTAAAAATAGAGAACTAATAAATTAATTAATTAATATTTTATACAATTCTCTATTATTTCCATAAGAAATATATTCTTGAAAAAAATTTTTGATTTTTGCTTGATTATTTAATAAAATAACATTTGATTTATGTACTGTTATCATTTTATTTAAATCATTTATATTTATCTATAAAGTATAATCAATATTATTATCATAAAATAAGATAAATTATACATATATATACAGTAATATCCCCATTAATTCTCATCATTTTTATACTAATAATACTACCCATAAAACCTGTATGCATATATAATATATATATAATATATATATAATATATATATACCTGTATACTGTCCATGAGTAATACCTATATCTGCTCCATCTCTTAAAATATTACTATTTTTAAGTTCTTTCTCATCTATTACTTGTGCTCCTAAACCAGAACGAAATGGAATAGGTTTTAATTGAACAGGTTCAATTTTCTGTGGTTTTCGTCCAATAAATCCGTCATCTTTATATCCCATCCCGCGTAATAAGGCCGCGCCAAAATCTTCAACTGGCATATCAGTATAAGAACGACTCTATATATATATATGTATATATATATATATATATATATATATATATATATATACATTTGGATCAGGGGCATCTGGTTTCGATTCTATTTCTTCTAATACTTGTTCTTTAGTATTCTATATATATAAATATATATATATATCAACAACTATATAAATACAAATAATAATTATATACATATAATTATACATAATGACTATATATATAACATAAATAACTTACACTTTTCTCTTGATTCTCTTTAATTGTTTGAAATATTTGAGAAACTTCTTCTTTTCCTTCTCCTATCAAAGCGTTTTCCACGGGAATAACCAATTTGCTATCATGATCTTCTTTTTGAACAGCATCTATATACACATATATTTATTACTACTACTTTATAGTATTTCTTCGATATTTTTTTAATTTTATATATTTCAGTATATATATTTATATTAAAATTCATTATAATAACTAATATACCTGGATTCACACTTTTTAAAATAGCTTGACGCGCTAATTCTTCTACTGACTAAACATAATTATACAAATTAATATAATTAGCACATGAAAATTACCAATTCTTTTGATTGAGTTTGTTTTGATTCAGGTTGTGATTCTTTTTGTGATTCTATTTCGGTAACTGATTGTGATTGTTCTTGTTTCTTTTCCTTTGCTTGCTTTATTTGATCAGATACAGACCATGTGTCTCCCTTAAACGAAATAACAAGTTTAACTTGTGGAATTTCAATGGGTTTATTAATATCTTCAATAGATGATATAAATTGTTTCTTTTCTGTAGCCACTGTTTGCTTCACCCCAAAGATGGACAAACCTTGCTTTGGTTTCACAACTGCCTTAGAGGAATTTAAAGAGAAATTCATTATTCTACAAAAAGAAACAAAACGAAAATCAAACAATTACACGAAAAGAGATTTTTGAAATTTTTTTTCATAACGTAGTAGAGATTTACAAAAAACCGTATATGAATATATCACCGGTTTTTTTTTGAGAAAACCGTATATACGGTTTTTTATTGTACTTATATGTCTTTTAATGTTGATATTTTTTTGTTTATTAATTATGTATATTCATAAGAATTATAGTTGTAATAGAAAGAAACTTAGAAAAAAAAGAAACAGTTCCATTTGTTGACATTGTTCACAAAGTATCTTCGAATTTATTGTTTACTATATTATGATAATGTTAATTATGTTATGTATATATGTAAAAACTAATATTGTTGAAATACTCATGATATAAGTACTATTTTATAAGCAATTAATTATTTAATTTGATATTTTTTATACTATAATATTTCTCCTTTACTATAAATGCTATTTAATACACAATAAACTAATATAATCAACATTTGATGAGCTTTAAAAAACTACATATTCTGTGAAATGTTTTTAATATCTTTCAGATTAATGTGCTCTATCATGTCAACATCTTCATAAATAATTACATATCATAAATTATAACTGATATTACATTTTCACTAATTGTACATTGATTCTATTTTTATTTGACTCATTAATAGTAGTAATGATTCATTTATACTTTATATCTCTCTATATAAATATTTCATGCTTTTAATATAGCTATAACTAGTATTTAAGAGAATAAAAAACATCATTCATTTTATGATAGATAAATTTCAATGAAATTATAATAATATTATAAAATACATTGAGAAGTGATGATATATATCATATTATGTAATTATTTATAATATAGAGTCAAATATAGCCGATAATGTAAAAAAATGTTATAGTCACGGATTCATTGTATTTCCAAAAGAAGTTACTTCATTTTATATTGATAAACGCAGATTAGAGTATTGAATAAGAACAATTAACTGATTCAATCAAAATGGACAAAAAGTGATTACTATCAATAGAGTTTAATCTACCCATAACTTGCTTGAGATTATCAGAAACAGTTATTATATGTTTGTAATATGACTAGATTAAGCTTAAATCTCTTTATTGTCTATATAATCTAATTAATAATAAAATATTTCTAAAAGAATATCAAGAAATAACTTAAATATATGAATAAGCCTGATATAACACTTATAAAACAAAAAACAATTTTAAAAAATTAATATTTGACTTTATATAAGTAAAATAAAATTCATATACGGTTTTAAAACCGAATATGGAATTTTGACTGAGAAATGAAAAAACCGTATATACGGTTTTCTCAAAAAAAAAGCGGTGATATATTCATATACGGTTTTTTGTAAATCTCTATAACGTAGTAGAAAAATGAAAATAGTCGTGAAATTATTTACTATTTATATTTTCCTATATATCTCTCCATAAATGAATTATAAATATGTAAAATGTGTTATATTGTGATGAACATAATATAAATATGTTCATAAGAAAAAATTAATGATTGTAATATGTATTGTACTGATTTACTCGTTATTCTTAATATGCATTGCATTTATATAATTATTTTTGTGCTAAATGAGTTTAGTAATAATAGAAACATATTATAGCCTAATGTAAGCTTCTTTAATTTAACAGTTATTGGACAAGTCTGAATTCAGTCTCAATATTATTCGATAATTATAATACTCTAATGTTGTAAATGCTAATATATTACTTTTTATATAAAAAAATAAGTGATTAATATGTTTTCGATCATTTTGTGTAAGTAATGAATCACTTTAAAAGCCATGTTATATGTCTCAATAAATATATATATGCTTTATTAAATATAGAAAAAGTGATTTAGTAACAAAAGTCATTACTTTGTTGAAATATGTCAATTTTTTTAAATAATTCCTTTGTTACTAATATTTCTTTTTGTGATATTCACATTATTTTCTAAGAAAACTATCAACGTGTTTCTGCAAAGAAATACCCCAATTTAATTTCTAAAAAAATAATTATATTCATTAAAAGACTTGTTTTTTGCATAATTACGAGTGTATAAGTATTTTTTAGATCTTTACAATAAATATATAGAAAAATTACTGATAAGAAAGCAATAATTAGTCCATTCATAGGAAAACAAGATATTTATGTTATAAAAATCATTTTCATTAGTACTTGTGTGTCTCTAATACTTGTATATGAACTTAAATTAATCATATATGTAATAATAACGTTAAAATAAAATAAAAATAATTTCCATATACTTTTACGGTTTTTCCCCAAAAAACACTCATAAACTACATTTTTCATCAAGAAAAACTCTTTATGGAAGTTACTCGTCATTTATCTGATGCATTCTTTTCTGTTTTATTTCATTGATATATATTTTTTTAATTAAAAAGAATATTATATTGAAGATGGTATCTGATTTGGGTGATATAAGAAAAAATATTGTTCATTTTGAACAACTGATTGGTGATTTACTTGGAATCTTAAGTACTTCAATAAGTTTTTGTGTCCATTCGAGTGATTCTATAAGTGATCTTTTAATGTATTATGTTAATAATAATGCGGATAGCAAGAATAAATCCAAAAATGTGATTCAAGAGCCATCTTTTCTTCAAAAACCACATGAAGAAATAAGCAATGATAATAATGATGTTGATTATATTCGATTTACAAGTAAAGGCCCAATTTATTGTCTTCCTAAGAGAATTATAAACAATTTAGTTGGAAGTTTTATTTTAGAACAGTGTGAAGAAGATCAAAGAACTACTGATGGTACTGTATATTTAGATTATCCATATGATGAGACTATGGCTCCTTTATTAATTGATTCCTTGATGAATAAGAGTATTGATTTAAGTAAATATGAATATAAAGATAAATATGAGTTATTACGATTATTTGAATATTGTGGGCTTCCTCTTCCTGAAGAATTAGTATATACTTTTAATCGAAGTGAAACGAAGTGTGTAAAATGTAAAGAAGGTGATAAAATATACTTATATATTAATGGAATAGAAGATGAAAGTATATGTAGATATTTAATGAATAATAATTTATGGGATAATTATGTGATGAATTATAATAATGGATTTGTTAATTATTATCATATGACTGAAAATTTATATATAGATAAGAAATATAAATATATTAACTATATATATCAATATATTTTTAATAAATATATATTTATTTCTTCTAATGATATTATATCAATAAATCAAGAATTGTTCGAGAATGAAATGTATGATGTATTTGGAGATAATGGAAGAAATATTGCAAAAGAAGGATTGACACGAGTTGAATGCTTTTTAGAAACAACAATTATTAGTAACAGATGGATGGAGAAATATATTATAGATTGGATAGGTACAGAAAAGAAATGGAAATTATTATTTAGGTATTTCTATATAATTCATTTAATATATTTATTTATTATATTATTATATATAGAGCAAGTGAACATGAATATTCTACAAGTGAATTCCATAAATATTGTGATAATATAGGAGAAAAGATTCTTATCGTGAAGAATATAGATCAAAATAATAATGTTAATATATTTGGAGGATATGCATATGAGAATAGGTCTAATCAACAACAAAATAATTGTATATACTTTTATTTTGTTTAATATAATATATAATTTCTTATTATATAGATATTGGTTTTCATAATAATACTAACTTTTTGTTTACATTCAATAATGAAATTGCAAATTATGCTTGTAAATATCCTTGTACAAATAGTAGGTTACGTAATACTTCATTAAATCAATTTGGAACTTTTCATAATAGTAATATAACTACATTCAATTCATTTGGATCTTTGCCTAATAGTAATACAGTCACTTCAAGTCCATTTGAATTTGCTTTTAAAGATTATATTTATATTTCAGATCAATGTCATAATAATAAAGATTCTTATTGTAGTAAGACATTATGTAGATATATTAATAATGAGAATAACTTTGTACTTAAACCAGCAACTAGATATAGAAAACCAGCTATAGATATAAAAGATAATCTTGGTATATATGGACTTTCACAAATAAATAAAGGATTAGGAAATAATGTAAATTCTGGATTTGGAAATAATAAAGCTATTGGATTTGGAGTAATACAACCACAACTTTCTGATTCAATTGTTAATTTCACAGTTGAAGATTATGAAGTATGGGGTATTGCCTAAAATATATCATTATTATAAATCTATTTTTTTTTTTACAAATTTTTTTTATTACTATATATATATTGTTTTACTTTTCTTATTAATCTCAACTTGTTTAAATATAATATCCTTTTAAGAAATTTTGTATTTTTTTAAAGTATAATTTTGTCAATAATATATAATTTGTATTAAATAGTCTATAAATGTATAAAAAATATGAGTTTCAATTGTTGATGTCATTTATATGTTTTTCTTATATATTGGAAGTTTTTTACGGGTTATCAAAACACGAAAAGTATGTTTTTTCGATTAAGAATACATGTAATAGTTTATTAATTGTTTTAGGTTTTTAATAAAACTATATCATTTTAAATAGATAATACTATATATTCTTTGTTATTATTTGAATTTTTTTAGAAATATATTTTCATTTTTCCATATTGATAGCATTTTTATGTTTTTATAATAATTTGATTATTTATAAATATTTTTATAATAAAAGAAGAATATTCTAAATAGATTGCTGTTATTTGTTACTCTTGAAAAAAACGTGTTATAATTATCTTGATAATTATTTAATATTATAAACATATTTAAAAAACAACAATAAACCATATTTTAAATCTATTAAAAAATATTACATAATATTTTTAAAATTTCTATAAATAAAAGAAAACAATATATATAAAGAGAGAGAACAAAAGAAATAATAATATATTATCCGATTTTATGCTCTTCCCCAGACTTCATAATCTTCTACTGTAAAATAATTTTTAGAATCAGGATTACCAGTATTCACAAATAATGAATGTTTTTGAGGAGTATTTACTTCAGAATAAGAATATGCCTTACAATACGATTCTTTTTCTTTATTATTATTATTATATATTCTGATATCACTACCATATCCAAATGTTGGACCATACGAAGAACCACAATGTATACCAAATCTATTATCACTATCAGTATAATCATATTTAGTAGGAGGAGTACCATGTTCATTACTTAAGGTAAATAGATATTCTTTAGAATGAGATTTCCACTCTATATAAATGATAATGAATAATTATATACAATAAATCTACTACCTGAACCAGCCCAACTTTGATCTGTGTATCCTCCAAATATATTCATATGATTATTATGACCTTTATGTTTGATTATAGTTACTGTTTCTCCTTTATTATCACAACATCTATGAAATTCACTTACTTTATAATTATGTTCACTTGCTCTATATATATAACTATATAATATAATAAAATATATATATATATACCTATATAATAATTTCCATTTCTTTTCTTTACCAAGCCAATTCACTAAAGAGACTTCAGCTGTTTGATCAACTATATATGAATGTGGAAATGAAAAATTAATATTCCATCCATTCTTTACGCTATTTCTTCCTTTATTACCAAATAAACTATACATTTCATTCTCTAATAATTCTTTATTTATAGTCTTAGTTTCTTCTTTAGAAATGTAAATATGATTAGTCTTTATATATTCATAAATATAATCAATATATGTATAATTCATCTTCAAATACATTTCATTATTCTTTTCGTCATAATCTACATATCTAAAACCATATTCATTAATAATCTTATTCCATAATCCATTCTTCTTCCAATAATTTCTTAATAGTTCATCTTTCTCATCATTTATATAAAGAATAACATCATCACCTTCTTTATATTGTATCATATTTTGATCTCTTTGATAATGAACTGTCGTTAATTCTTCAGGAATAGGTAATTCACAATATTCAAATAAATCTAATAATTCAAGTTGATCTTTAAAATCTAATTGATCAACATTAATTTTTTTATTCATTAAAGAATCAATTAATAAAGGAAAAAGTGTTTCATCACCACAATAATCTAAATAAATATCACCATAAATATTCCTTTTATTTTCTTGAGAATTTTCATAGATAAAACTACCTACTAAACTATTTGTTATTCTTTTAGGAAGAGAATAAACTAGGCCATTATTAGTGAATCGAATATAATCAATTCCATTATCATTATTATTCATAGTAGCATCATTTTCATGAACATAAGAAGATTCTTTGATAATTATTTGTGGATCATCACCATTCTTATCATTCATTGCTTCACAATTTCTTACAGATTGTTTTACTAATTCATTTATAGATTCACCTGAATGAATACAGAAACTTATTGACTTACTTAAAATACCAATCAAATCACCAATCAGTCTTTCAAAATGAATTACATCCTTCTGAATATCACCAATCTTATCAGCATCAAATCCTACCTTCTCTTTCACCATTCTAAACAATAAAAGAAATAAAAGAATAATGAAAACTCTTTTAAAAATTCTTTTTCTATCCTATATAGAGAAATTTGTTTCTCTAATTCAAAAACCTAGTTAAATAACTCTATTGTGAAATATATTCTTTTATAGCGTAAAATAAATAATAATCGTAAATATTCATTAAAACGACTTTTTCATAAATTCACGGTTATTCTTGATTTACTGACTTTTATTTAAGAATTAATCGTGATCTAAATCCATTTTTTATTCATTTTTTTAATTCCCTTATTATTCATTTAATTTATATTTTAAATGATAATTATTCCATTAAATTATTTCATAACAATGTAATCTATAAGAATATTGTTAGAATAAACTAAAATAATCAACTGATTGTCATTCTTTCTTCAATTAGCTATTGTAGAAAATCTATCCTTCTTTTATTATCAATCAAGATGTTCTAAGTATTATAAGTTAATATTTGCTTCTTCTAAATACCTTCATTTATTCACATTTTGGTTTGTAATCTTCTTTATATGGTTTATTTGAATATCAATCACTGTATATCATTACTCCAATAATCATAAATCACATGAATCACTAATTTAAATCAAGATTATAGTATTTCTTTTGATAATCATTCCAATGATATCATAAATTTGGTATCTTTATATATTTTTTATATCCGAAATATAATTATCTATCTATTTAATATTAATTTATTTCCTAATATTTCATTATCCTTCTAGTTTTTTTTTAAGAATCATTTCTTCTTATTATATTTTCTAAGAATTCTCCACATATAATATTTTATACTCCTTATAATCACTAAGAAAATCAGTCAATTATCTCCTTATAAACAGCTATCATCTACTGTTTTATATTATTTTCACAATCCTTCATACTCAATGATATTTAACTTATTTTTATTATCATCATAATTTATCAAATAGGATTAATTCATACCATATGCTATTTCATTTTCTTATTCATAAATATCAATGAAATAATAAATAATATTATATTGTTTAATATATAAATAAATCTAATTCAGATATTCACTGCTCACATAACATTTTTATATCCATTTTTATCAATAAAAACTATTTATTGATATATAAATTATATTTCTTTTATTCAGTAATTACCAAAAAAAAATATATAATTCTATTCGATTTAATACAATACTATTAACATATTTATCATATTCATTGCTATTCTATCTAATTAAATATATGTTAATAACTATTATCTAGGCAATTACTATGAATAAAAAAAATCAATACTCTTTATTTAAACAACACATCTTCTCTATTTTTATATCACTTACTTTATAACCAGTTTTATGAAACCTTAAACACAATTTATATAAATAAATTAAAAAAACTATATAATAAAAATTTCATAAATAATAATCATTTTTAATTCTTTCTGTATAATAAGAAAAGGAGTCACAAGATAATCGTCTTTTCTTTTAATACTTCATATATACCAAACAATTACAAAAATTGATACTTATCATACTTTATGATATTATTGTAATAAAAAAATATTTAGAAATACTTATTATTGTAAAAGAATATGAATAGACACAATATATTAATTAATTTATAACATACAATAATAATACAATGTTAAAAATGTTATATACTTAAAATAATAATATAAATATATAATTTTCATCATTATTTTATTATTTTCAATTCTATAATATTTTTTATTATATATATAATTAATAAAAACTTAAATAAATATAAAAAACGAAAGAAGAATAGAAAATATATATAGTAATTCATAAAAATAGATATAAATACAATTTTTATCATATTGTCTTGAGTTTATACTTCACATGATTTTCTTGAATAAATGAAGAATCATTTAATTGTTGTTTATATATATTTATTTGTTCATCCGAAATTTTATAATCTATACAAAACATTATCGATATAGATAACTATATATATATATACTGGTAATTATAAAATCTTTCAATTTAGGAATCTTTCCATTAGTTATAAAATTAATAATTTTTGATAGCTGTTCCTCACTATAAACATCTATAAAAAAATGAAATTTCATAAAAAGAAAATTAAATAATAATATACATAATTCTAAACTTTTTAAATTTTTAGTTTTGTTTTCATTTATACATTCAAATAATATCTCTATTTCATATTTATTCATTTTATAGTCTATATATATAAATATACACTACATTAGTTACACATATATATACCTTCAGTACCAATAATTGTATCCATAAATGAATTAGTATCATATTTACATCGAAAAATAGAAGTATTAGGATCATATGTATAATAATTGCGGTAATGAAAACCTATAGAAATATTATTAATAAATAAGAATAGTATCATTTACTTTCAATAGCCATTAATTCAAAAGTAGTTGATGATGGAAAATTACTATTATTTATATATGTACATAATTCTTGAATAAAACGATTCAACCAATTTCTCTCACCATAATTTTCTATAGATATGTATAATATTTGATAAAAACAATTATTATATAAAAGAATTTATTATAAATATCTTGATTCATGATATTATTCTTATTATCTATATACGAAACATGATAAATTTTAATTTATGGAAATTATCTCTAGTGTATACTTCACAAAACTTATTATCCGGTATATCCCTAATGACTAGAATAATATTTATATAAATAATAAGAGTAAATATATAAGTAAATAGAATTAAAAACTTTATATATAGATAATATATATATATACCAAGACTTAATTTAGTTGTATTATGGAAAATACCTTTGAGAATAAATCGATTTATAAAAGTCATATAGCAATCTAATAAAAATAAAATTTCAATTAAATAATTATTAGTAAGCATAAAAATCACAAGTTTATATATATATTAATAAATACTATTTATTCTAACATAAGATGCCCTAGGAATAATTTTGAGCATAATGTTTTCTAATAATGTTAGATATTTAATGGATAAGTCTCTTGGGATACAAAAAACTATATACTTTTATTCATTTAATAATAAAACATACAATCAATCGTTAGGCTATCAATAAAAATAATTCTATTGTTATTAAAGATATTTGATATGGATTCTAAATACTCTAAATCTAAATTCTCATCAACTATAGACATAGTATAAAAAGCAGTATTAATATAAATATTTTCATTTAGAATATACAAGAAACACTAAAATTTTGTAAATTTTGTAATATATTAAGTTTTAAGAATCTTTCTAAAGAATTATTCATATCATCTTCCATAATATCTATAAGGATTAATATTATATATCAACTCTACAATTATTAAATATATATGAATACCTCCGACTGTAATATCTAAACTATTAATATTTCTTTTATAATTCTCAAAATAATCTAATTTTTTGATATTTTCAGAATCAGAAGTATCAACTTTATAGTATATAAATATATATAATAAATAGCATATAAAAAAATACGTTAAATAAAAAAAAATACTTTTAATTTCATAAAAAGAAATAAGATCTTTATCAAATAATTCCTTTACATGTGGAAAATCATAAAACAAATTATCTATATAAAAAACAAAGAAATATAATTAGATACAAAAACTTATAAAAAAATATATATATATATATATATATATATATATATATACCACCACAACGATAAATATCAATATGAATTGAATGAGTATAAACTAGGTTATCTAAAAGAATAATTATTGTATCTTTTTGATTGCTCTCTATATGATATATTTTCATTGTATCAATTATTGTCATTAGATTAACAGGAAATAGAGACTCAAAATTCTTATAAGCTAGATTTAAAATAATAGTTTATTCATTAATATATACATATACTTATTTTAATTTTGTAATTGATAATATGTAGTTGAGGAAAACATTCTTTCTTCATTGAAGATAAAGAAAAGGATTCTATATATAATATATACTTTATATAATAATCTTTACCATCATCATATATGAGTTCAGTAACATTTGGAAATACATGAGTTGTCATTATTTTATTTAATACATTATTATCAATTTTATGAGCCAGTTCTTTAACTATATTAAATAATTATAAAGTAGTATTATTAGCATCAATAACTACACATAAATACTTGATTGAACACTTAATATAGTTAAAAAATCAAAAGATCCCTCTTCCAATAATTTCATAATAATTATCGCCATATTTTTTGAAATGGAATGAACTATTGTTTAATATTATGCTTATTATGTATATATTTACATGAACCATGCTCGAATTCTGAAATAGAGAAATAAGGACAAAGTTGTAATAATTGAGATATACCCCTTTCTGAAGATACTTTATTGATTCTAATTGATATATATGTATATATAAGATAAATTAATGAATCAAAAACTTATAAATATAAATATACTGCAACGTATAATTTATTGTTGTATCTATATATAAGAATTATTAATAAAACAATTATATTATATTATATATATATATACAATCTGGTTTAATTATAATTATATCATTAAATGTATTTTGATCAGTATTTTCATTTTCTTCTATTTGTGAACAATCATTTATATATATAGCTTCATTAATAGCATTTTTATAAAATGTATGTAGCGCATTTTCGTCTTTTCTTTTATTATAAGAATCAATTAAATCGCGAGAATAATAAATATGATTTGTATCTAAAGAAGAAATTTTATTATATTTATTCATTTCTGATTTGGTGTAATAATCATATTTTTTAGGATAATTTGTTGTATTGTCATCACTATAGTATAGGCGAGCATATTCCATCATATAGTAATCACTATTTGGATTCAATAATAGTTTAGTTTCCTTGTAATGTGTTGTTACTATATATATATATACTAGTTTTTAATAATACTTTACATACCAATTATTATTAATTCTTCTAATGAAGGAAATATATCATAAATACACGATGGACATATATATTCTATTGGAATATTTGACGCATAATCATCTATATATATTACTATTAAAATTTATATACTAATATATATATACATTCAATTATAGCTTTATCTATATTCATCATTTTAATAAGTAGTGAATAATATAATAATTCATCTTTTCGCTGTGGAGTAAATAATAATCCTATTATATTATATTTGTAATGAATAATATACTAATACTTTTTATATGTATTTTTTTCTTATTTGAATTAAATAGTTCAATAAAATCATCATTCAATATGTTATTGTTATTATTATGTTCAAATATCTCATAATTATTGTCTTTCAAATAATTATAAAACAACTCTTTAACATGAACAAATAAAACATTTTGAATTTCATTATCAAGTGTAATTGCATATTCAAGAAGTGTTTTATATATATCATAACCATCTCGTAGATTTAAAGAAGAAATATCCATATTATCTTCCATTAAAAACTGAATCACTTTGTCAATGCTCAATGAAGGAATATCTATATAATAACTACCATCCTCATATTTCTCAGAGTGTTGAACAATATCATAAAAGGTGAATTGTGGATATTTCTCAATAAATTCTTTAGAAATCCATAATTGCGTCTCATCTTGAAACGTAAACAAATCTAAAAGCATATGAATTGTTTTGATTACACTTGTATACATTTATCTTCGGTTAATAAAGACTTATTTTCTGACATCATTTAAATTCAACTATAAAGATAACATAATCATACAGTATTATGCTTAAAAATACATTTCTATATAATAGATCAAATAAATACTGAAAGATTCCTTACAATAGATTAAAAAAATGCAAAGACTTGACATTCGCAGAAAAAGGATATTTTTAGAGTCACAAAAAAATGCAATTGAATAAGTGCAATTTTGGAAATATTCGCGAGAATATTTTTTGCAAGTTTTACAAAATTTTGAAAATAAATTCAATGTATCACATAATATAGAAGTTGTAAATTATTTAACAAAACACATACGAAAAGTTTTAATACAATTTTAACAAATATAAAAAAAAAAATACAAAATGAATTCATATGACTATATTATTAATTATTATTATTATTATATTTGTTCATTTCGAATAGAACCTTCATATTCTTCATTATCTAAATGATTAATAACTTCTGATGTAGTTTTATTTGAATTTGAATCAGTAGAATTACCTTGTGTTTCATTATTTTCAGATGTTATATTAGTATTTTTATTGGTAGTACTTTTACCTTCATTAGGATCCACTTCAATAACTAAATCATTATTATTAGTATCATCATCTCCTTGTTTTTCTTCATTTGATTGAGCCATTTCTCCATAATAACCAGGATTAGCATCTACACAATCTTTTAATATTAAAGTTGGTTTACCACATTTAGTAATAAACTCTTCAGTATCTGAATTCTGACCACACTATATATAACATAGAATATATATATAAATATATTAATAGTATAATATATATATAATATATTAATAGTATAATATATTAATAGTATAATATATATATAATATATTAATAGTATAATATATATATATAGTATAATATATATATAATATATTAATAGTATAATCTATATATACAGCTTGAATGCATCTTTGCCATTTAGTGAATTCCCTCCAACATGGCCCGCCTTTCATAAATACACACCAACCACATTCAGCTTTTTGTTTTGGTTCATTACATCTATATATATATATATATATATATATAATTATTAATAATTATTAATAGTTGAATATAAATGAATATATTAACATATATATATATATATATATATACTTGCAATCTTGTTTATCCCATCCTCTACCTGTACAAATTGTACTATTTAACGTTATATGTTTATCAGTTAAATCAATTCCATGAATTTCAGTTTCAGGATACGTATAATAATCTTCAACAACTTTAGTTATCTCTTTCTCCTTTAATATATAATGATTGTTCTATTTATATTATATATTATATAATATATATAATACTTTTAAATAAATAAAAATCATCAAATAATATAATTCATTATATAATAATAAAGATATTCTATATATATATATATATATAAATAAATACTTCCATAGAGAACATTCCAGCTTTGAATGCTCTATCTACTAATAATCTTCCATAAGCTTCACTATAAGCATGAGTATCATCTTCTCCCTCACAATCTAATACTATACAAGGATATTGATATACACTATTCACACCATGTAAATTAACCATTAAAACATTAACATGTTTATCTTGAATTAATCCAATAATATCAATTTTAACATTTTCTTGAATAAATAAAGCATAAGAATTGCTTTCTTCATCCTTAGGATCTAAAACTAAAGTCACACGATCTGCATGTCTTCCAGGTAAAAGTTGAGGAAATTCCTTATCAAGTTTACTTATAGATTCTTTATCAAGGAAACAAGAAATCTCCTTAACTCCTCTAAACCATGGATTATATTCCTTCAATTCAGGATCATTTTCATCATCTTCATCTTCTTCACTTGGCCATGTTGGAGGAGGTTCTAAGGTACTCTTAGTAGATTCTTCTTTCTTTTCTTCAACTGGAATATCCTTATTTTCTTGAGCAAATGCAAGAGAAGCTAAACCTAAGCCAGCTAATGTAACTCCAGAACCAATAGAAAGTACCTTGAGCATCGAATTACTTCTTACAGCTTTCGTACTTTTCATGCTGAAGGAACGAGTCATTTGAGCAACTCTTACGAAATTTATACTACTTCTAGATAGTCTTGTTAACTTACTATATGCAAACATTCTAATGGCAAAGAATATAAAGACAAATAATATATTTTTTGACTTTCTGTTTCTTTGGAAAAAAAGAAAAAATAAGAACAAAATAATCGAAAACAACCAAGGACTATTTTGTTCATTTATTTTTAAGACTTTTTCAGTTTCGATTTTTTTTTTGTTTTTTTTCAACTATATTAGGATATATACACTGTTTATTTAGATTTTTCTGTTTATTTTGTCCTGTTTTTGAAAGAGATGCATCTTAATCAATGGGGTACTAGTTAAGAATTTCATAATTATTTTTTTATTTATCTTATATGAATAATTTTTGTTTAGAAATATACTGTGAAATGATTTGGAATATATCAAATTATATTTGCTATCATTCAAAGACATTCTAATCAACACTTAACATTATTATTTAGAAAAACATAGAAGAGAAGCCTTTTAAACTATGTCATAATAACTACAGTCATTTCAAATTATTATTTGAAAAATAAAATAAAGAATTCTGAATAATTGTCAATATGTTTCCTTTTCTATTAATCATGATAAGTCTGATATAGCAGTTGATATAAGCCACATATAATAACCCGTTTAATAATTAATATTTAAGAATTAATCAAAGAATTCAAAGATACTTTCAATATTTGTGTGTTATATCATCTCTTTTATCATTATAAACTCTCTTATGCATATAGTAAGTTCGACCTGATTTCTTATAGTGACCAATGTTGATATTATACTTATAATAGACAAAAATAAGAATTCTCTAAGAAATCTATTGATTTCATGCTTCAAATAATATTTGTTTATAATGAACAGAGTGAGCTAAGAATTTTGAAATGAAGATCTATATAAAATTAACAAAATAGCCAACGAATCATACATAAATCTGTTCTTTTTGATCATTTTAAGTGTGTAATAGTGTTTATGTACTCTATTATATAATTTGTGGTCAATCAACTTTTGTTTTCATCCAATAAAATCATTTTAACCTACAAATGATAAATAAATATTAAAAAATGGAGATTTTTCTTTTTAGGAGAGATAGAAAAGAAAACCGAGGGAAATCTTGTTAGCGTGTTTAAAATATTTTTGGATTATTTACTATAGTGTATGTTAATAATAGTAAATTTATTGTTTTATCTTCTTTAGATTAGTGATTTGAGTATGGAAATTGAACAATCAAAAGAAAAGAACGATCAGTATGCTTTAGAATCAATTCAAGGTATTCTGAATAATCACTTAACTATTATTTTTTTCATGTTTATAGTTGAGAGTATCGATAAGAAACAACTAGAGACCCATACATGGAAATTATTAGAATCAGCTGTTAACTGTTTTTTCAAGAATGAGACCTTTGAAGGCTCTTATGCAGACATTCTACGTGTATGTTCTTATAGTTTATTTAGGTTGTTTGATTTATGTTTCTATTCAGTTTAATCAAGTCATTTTTATTATTTATTCATATTTATAGTCTCTATATGTTCTCAGTTATTCTGGTTCTCTTGACTCATTTTATAATCAACTGAAAGTATATTATAGTAATGATCATATGAGAATATTTTTATATATTTTTTTATCAATTGAAACTATTTTTCTTTATATGTAGAACAATTTAGAGTCCAATATACAAATAATCATTAGAACCCTCAATGACGCAACTGAAGAGCCTCATGAATTCATTCGATTTGTAATTATTTTATATTATTAAAAATATTAATTATTAATTATTATGATTATATAGTTAGAAAATACTTGGGTGTCATTTTATAAGACAATATTAAAAATAAGAGAAATTATTATTCATTTTGATCATCTCTATTGTATTAATGTTTTACAGTATGCATATATATTGTTTTATTATTATTATATTATTAATATATAAATATGTTAATTTATTGTTATTATATATATATATATATTTTATTATTATTATTAACATATATATATTATTATTTATTATTATTAATATATATAGTACTTCTTTCATTACTCTATGTCTTTCTTTTTGGACAGATGTATTTAATAATTTCCCATTATTAAAGAATAAAGTATATAATATAATATAATATAATAATATAATATATATTATATATATATATAGATTTATATATGTTTATTAACCCTTCTTAAAGAAGATCGAGATGGAAAACGTGTAGATATTAATGTATATAGTAAATGTATTGATATGCTTATTAAAATGGACATATATTCACGGGAATTCGAACCCAAACTTTTAGAAGATACAGGTATATATATTTATTTATTTCAATTATTTTGGATCTACTAAAGTGAATTATATATATTATTATTATGTATATAGGAGAGTATTATATTGAGGAGAGTGATCGTTTAGTAGACGCAGGAGATATTAATATATATATATCCACATTCCTCAAACGTATTCAACAAGTATTATATATACATATATATTATTTATTAGTAATATACTATATATATAAATAGGAAGAGGATCACAGTAGAATACTATTCCAAAACTCCTCTTTTGAATCCCTCATTTCTGTTGTAGAAGATAAATTTATTAAAATTCCTCATGATTTTGTTATTAAGAAAGGTATATATATATATTATTATTATTATTATATAGGTTTACCTTTATTATTACAAAATAATGATTTTGAGAAAGCTAGAGTTCTGTATATATATATATATAATCTACTTATATATAGATATACTTATTGTGAGAAATTAGATTTGACAAATGAATTGAAAGATACTGCTTGTAGATATATTATTGTATATATATATTATTATTGTTGTTTATTATTATTATATATATATATATATATATATATATAGACAAGGGGTGCTTATGAATTAGATCATTGTACTACAACTCTCTCTCTTATTAAGGCTCTTATTAATCTACATAGTTTATATAAGTTATTATATAAGGAATGTTTCCAAGAAAACAGTTCGATGTCAATATCTTTATCTGCCGCTCTCTCTGAAGTTATTAACAGAGATAATAAGCTGTATATATATATTATTATTATTATTATTATTATTATTATTATTATTATTATTATTATTATTATTATTATTATTATTCTATATATAGAGTAGCTGAAGTTATTTCTATATATATACATTCCCTTGTTTCTTCTCTTCCCTTAATGTCTAATAATGATGTTATATCCTTCAATAAGAACGCAAAGAAACAAGAATTATCGGATAAAATTAACAGTCCTTCTTTTATTGAGGGTATTAATAATATACTCCCTGTATATAAATACTTAAATAATAAAGATTATTTCGAATCCTTCTATAAAATATATCTTGCAAAAAGACTCGTTATTGGTATATGTTTATATATATATTAGTTAATTATCTATTACAATATTCATTTTTTATTTATTATCAACTATATATATATATATATATATATTATTCATATATATTGTTTATAATTCTATATTCCTGTGATTCTTAAGGTTCTTATGGTCATTTTCTTGCGGAACGATATATTATTCAGAGCATAAATGAATGTGTTGGAGGAAGAAATACTGTTTCTCTGACGCACATGCTTGAAGATCTTGATAAATCTATTACTATACGAAAAGAATTTCAATATATATACAATCCTTCTATTCCTATCAATATTACTGTAATCTCTAAAGGTATGTGGCCTGATTATTCAGAGATTGAATGTGAAATCCCGCGGGAATTCTCTGATTTTGAGGATCGTTTCTTACAATATCATAAGAGTGCTCATAAAGATCGAAATATCTCATTTATTCACGGGGATTCCTTTGTTTATGTTGATATGACCTTTAAGAAAGTATATATATATAACTAAAACTTTGATTTTAATCTATATATATATATATATTCCTTTTATTTCTAGAATTGTTACCATTTATATTGTAGTATGTTTCAATATAATATACTAAAGTTATTTACTACTAATAAGAGTTGTAGTTATAAAGATATTGAAACTATTGTTAAAATGGGTATATATATATATATTCAATTATATATTATATTATATTATATTATATTATATTATATTATATTATATTATATTATATTATATATATAGAGGATGCTCTTCTTGTTCCTTGTTTAACGTCCCTCGTTACGAAAGGCATTCTTGTCACTCAAGATAACGTATATATATATATATATAGTATATTATATCATATAATAGTATATCGCATAATATATAATATTATATATATAGAATATGACTATAACTAAAGATTCTATATTTACATTTAATTCTTCTTTCCCTCCTTCAGAATCTCTTATTAATCTAGATAGTATTGAAATCGAAAAACATAAAACGACCAAAGTAACTGAACAATCTTTATTCCATTCCCTCCAAATTCAAATTGACGCGGGAATTGTTCGTATTGTGAAATCTAAAAAAGTTATTTCATATTCACTCTTGTGTCAAGAACTCAAAAATTCACTTCTTTTTACACCTGACGTATATATATATATATATTTTTATATATTAATATTTAATTAATTATATATATATATTAATTTATAGCCTGCAAAGATAAAAGAACGAGTAGAAATGTTAATTAACCGTGAATATTTATCAAGAGATCCTAATAGTCCAGATCTTTTATGTTATCAAAATTAAACACTCTATTTTTTTATTATTCTTTTCTTTTACTATATATATATATATAATATTATTTATAAACTATTCAATTATTTATCTTTACTTTCTATATTTGTATTGTTTATATACATATAAAATAAGCTACAAATAATATACCATATAAATTCTTTTGAGTAATTCTTCATTTTCTTTTAAATTATTGAATATATTGACTATTACTCTTTGAATACTAAATGAAATAGTATATTCTTATTACTACCACATTTCTTTTATTTCGTAAGCGTGAATTACCTCAATATTGACATGGTTTCACTCAATACTGTCATTTTTCATAAAACATCAATTAACTTGAAACTAGTTCTCAAATTGATTTCAGGAACATCTCTCAATAATATCAAATAAATCCTAATTCACCAATATCAATAATTCGATTCGATTGTTCTGAACGATGGTCAATACAAATGAATAAGCATCCTAGATCCTGAGATATAGCTCTGACACAATTAATTTCAGTTTTTACAACTCATTTATAACATTATAGTAGAAATGATTCAAAGACCAAAATACATATGACACAATACGAAGGAAAACGGTTGTTTCAAAAAGTCATTTGCTCACAGATTTACGGGAATGCATATGAAATCAGAGAAATCTGCTATTTTTAGAAAAAGAAGAGAATAGAATTTTTATTTTTTTATTCATATAAATTATTATCTAAATACAATATGGCTACTAAATTATTATTAACTCTCGATGCTAAGTTTACTACTGTTGATGACAACGAAACTTTCCATGATTTAAAGATCATGTCCGACAGAACTGTTGCTGATGTACGTATAATTCCTTTAATACTTCCTTTGAAACCTATCTAATCATTATCTCTATCAATATATATAGATGTTTAAACTCATCTGCGGTCAATTAGGTATTGCTCATGATTCTCCCATCAAAGTGTCTGTTAACGATACTATTTATCATGCCGACGATACCAGAACTCTTAAAGAAGCTGGTATTGAAAGTGATGATTTCGTCAATGTTGATGTTTTAAAGAGAGGTGGTACCACTATTCCTCCTCAAGTTACCTTTATGGATTTATATAATGCTCTTGGTGATAAATTACGTACTATGACATTCAATGAACAAGAAGGTATAGAATTAATTGTTATTATTATTTATCATTATTTATTATTGTTATTACTCTTATTATTATTATTATTTTTATTATTTATTATTATTTTATAGCTGCTCCTAAGACTGAAGCTACTTCTAAGTCTGAAGAAACTAAACAAGAAGATACTCCTGCTGCTTCTACTCCTGCTCCTGCTCCTGCTTCAACTGGATTTAAAGTATCTTTTGGTTCTAAACCTACTGCTGCTCCTGCTCCTGCTCCTGCTCCTGCACCTGCTTCTACTGGATTTAAAGTATCTTTTGGTTCTAAACCTGCTGCTTCTACTCCTGCTCCTGCACCTGCTTCAACTGGATTTAAAGTATCTTTTGGTTCTAAACCTACTGCTGCTCCTGCTCCTGCTCCTGCTCCTGCACCTGCTTCTACTGGATTTAAAGTATCTTTTGGTTCTAAACCTACTGCTGCTCCTGCTCCTGCTCCTGCTCCTGCACCTGCTTCTACTGGATTTAAAGTATCTTTTGGTTCTAAACCTACTGCTGCTCCTGCTCCTGCTCCTGCTCCTGCTCCTGCTTCAACTGGATTTAAAGTATCTTTTGGTTCTAAACCTACTGCTGCTCCTGCTGCTGCTCCTGCTTCTCCTGCTCCCACTTCTACTGGATTTAAAGTTAAATTTTAAATGCATTTCAACTATATACGTTATCTAGTTTATCTCCTTTTTTTTTACATTACAATGTTTTCATAATTTTGATTTTTTTGTCTTCTTTTCCCTAAATTTATTGTTTTGTTTTATTATTTGTGTCTTTTAGCTTAATAATTAGAAGAATCTAGCTTATCTATAAAGTATAAATTTTTGAAAAATTATTTCATAGATACTAAAGAATCAATAATTTTATTATAAAACCTTTATAATCATAAATTATATATTAACATTATTCAATGATATTTTTAAATAAATATATTTGTTTTTATATAAATTGATTATTCTTACTCTTAGTAGAGTATTATTCTTTGTATAATATATGAAATAACTGCATAGATTTTCAATCACATAGACTAAAAGCATTTACGACATACATACCAAATGAGTTTCTTCACATAGAATATCATTTAAAATACGAGAATAAAGATAATGCGAGAATTTATTCATAATCTAATTCTATTTCTATATTATGATTTTTCACAAGAATTGGATTCATTTAGCTTTCATCATTCCTCTTGTATCTTCTGCTAATATATTCATATAAATGGAAGAAGAATACTTATAAAATGGAATATGATAATTATGAAATAACTATCAGTACGTGTTTTCTTATATCAACAAATAACATAGACCCTAATGACACCATAAATAACTATTTTCTGAATGCAACAAGATTGTGTTTTCCACATATAGTTCCATTTCATAAATAATTTCTCCGTTTTCCCTTTTCTAAAAATCATTTATTGAATCAAAACATTTTTTTTTTCTGTTTTTTACTGAATAAGAATGAATTACTTAGTAGTTGCTCTTTTGTGTCTTGCATGTGTAGTCTCTGCAGATAAATGGGTTGTTTTAGTTAGTGGAAATGATAATTTTTCTAATTATTGTATTACTTCAACTATTTGTCGTGGATATGCTTTAGCCACTCGTAATGGAATTCCTAGAGATCATATCGTTTATCTTTCACCCATTGATAATTTCTATGGTCCAATGAATATCTATCCTGGTAAGATGTTCACTAAGAATTCTACAGACGGCTTACCTGAAGATTATGGTGCTGAATGTTACGAATATATCGATTACAACGAAGAAACGATTACTCCTGCTCTCTTTATGAATGTACTATCTGGAAATGCCGAAGCTATTACAAAAGCTACTGGTATTGAAAAACCTAAGGTCGTTCAATCTAATGAAGAAGATACTATTTTTGTTTATTACATGGATCACGGTAGTCCTGGTTTATGCCAAGTTGTTGATGGCCTTTTAACTGAAGATGTTCTTATGAAAACTATTCAACAAATGCATGATAATAAAAAGTATTATAATTATTTATATATTCTATATATCTATTCATCTATTTTTTATATATATATTTTATTTATTTTTTTTATATAATATATCTATTCATCTATTTTTTATATATAGTATATCTATTAATAAATATAGTTTCTTTATTTAAAAGATATATATATATGTATATAGATATAATAAATTAGTATTTTATTTTGAAGCTTGTTATTCTGGTTCTATGTTCACAAATTTACCTAAAGGATTAAATGTATATGCTTTTACGGGTGCTGATGATAGACATTCTTCTTGGATGAGTTTCTGTCCTCCGTACGATAAAGTAAATAATGTTACGATGCACACGTGCCTTTCTGCCTATTATGATGATGAATGGGAAGATTATGTCGAAGAAGTATAAAATTTGATAATATTTTTTTTTATATTTTTATATATTTATAATAATAATAATTATTATTATTATTATTATTATTATTATTAAATTATATTTCTACAGAAAGGTACTAAAATATCTCATAATGATTTATGGAAATTATCTCACGACCATATTGCTCTTAAAACTGATCAGAATGTGTCACAATTTGGAGATATTGACACTGTAGGCAAAGATTTATTATCTGAATATTTTGGGGAAAAAGCTGAAAATTTTCGTTCACCTATGTTTAATCGTATATATACCATAAATAAAACTATGTTAATTTTCTATAATTCTTATTATTTTATTGTTTTAAATATTTTTCTTTTTTTAATGTTATATTAACATAATATTATTCTATATATGATATAAATATACAGAAACCCGTGGATCATATAAATATTGCTGATGTTCCCGTTCATCTTGCTAAATGGAACTTGATTCGTTCTGATAAACAATCAAATAATAGAAATCAATTTGAAGATCAATTAAAAGAAGCTGTTGAAAAGGATATTAGAAGAGAAATTTATGTTAGTAGACTCGTTAGCAAAGCTCTTGATGAACAACAAGTTGAGAAAGCTATGAAATTTAAAAATAATGCTAATTCTCAATGTGTTTATCATCTCACAAAAGAATTTGTTCGTCAATGTAAATATGAACTCCCATTCAGAGAAGAACATGTCAACGCTCTTCACTATCTTTGCTCTCAATTATCTATTGAAGAAATCGACAAACATATGAATTTCGTCTGCTAAAAGTAAATTATTTTATAACTTGTCTTTTAAAAGAACGATTGCTTTGTTTATATTTTTTTTTAAACAAATGAGTATAACTTCATAACAATATATCGCAAATTATTACGATCATTGTAAATTTTTAAGTCTGAATTAATAGCAATCGTTTAGAGAATTATATATATAATATGTAAATAAAATTAGGAACAAATTATGCTAGTTTCTATCATTAACTGATAATGATTCAACGTTTCTTTGTATTCTGAAATTCTTATATAGGTAATAAATTTTATTTAAATGATTGATCATATTTTCATAAATTGTAATGTCTCAGAAGTTGTGTAAATAAGAACAATAATTTGAAAAATAAATAAAAAAAAAAAAAAATTATTCTCTAAAAATTTAAAAATATTCGTGATTACTGAATAAAAGTGAGATTATTTTTGTGTTTTTTCTTTCATGTTAGGAATGGATAATTATTCTGATTTGAATATGAATAATATGCATGTAGGTCAATATGTATATAAATAGAATCAAAATAGATCATAATAAGTCGATGATACTACTAGTTTCTTCATCAATTATATATATTTTATCTATAGAGTTCACAGAATGATGAGAATAATGATAATAATGTGAGTAAAGCTGTGAATAGTATTGAATTACAATTAAAGGTATATGAATACTCAAAAAAATGTTAGTTTTTCTTTTATATTTGTAATTATTTTAATTTATTATATATCTAGAAAGATAATGAAGAGTTAAGAGTGAGGAATGATCAGCTTCAAAAGCAATTACAAAATATTTATGAGCAATTAGGAGTATCTAATAGTGATTTTACTAATATTCAAGTAAAAATTGATGAATTAAGATCAGCTACATTGAAATATGATGCTTTAAAAGTATGTATAATAAGTAAAAATATAAAAATATTTATGATATTTGTGATATAGAATGAATTTGATAGTTTTCAAAAATCAAATTTGTCTTTAAATAATGAGAAGAAGTCTTTAACAATGAAATATAATCAAATATGTAATTATTTAAGTATAATAAGTGATCGAAATACAAAGCAAGCAAGTGATATTACTCAACTTAATGAACAAGTATTAAGACAGAAAACTAAATTAAGTATATTATTATTATTTTTTTATATATATAATGAAATAATAATAATAAATAAATATAGGTGATATTGAAACTGAGAATAAGTTATTGAAAAATAATAATAAGATAGAATTAACAAAATCTGAAGAATATAAGAAGCGTTTTGAATCAGCTAAAGAAGAGATAAATAAGATAACACAAAAATTGAATGAGATTAGTACTGAACGAACAGATCTATATAATGATTTAATAGTATATACTAGAATAATAATAATTTAAATAAATATTAATATATTAATATATATATATAAATAGAAAGAAAGAAGTAAATGTAGTGATTATGAGTCTCAGATACATAGTTATATAGTGAAAGAAAGAGATTATTGTCGTCAAATTGATTCTTTAAAGAATAATATAAATGATTTGAATGAACAAATTATATCAAAACAAAATACAATTACTCGATTACAAGAAAGTGTATGTTTATTATTTATATAAAATATAATTATAAAAATATAATTATAAAAATATATAGATACAAAAATTAGCAAGTGAGATAGAGATAAATAAAGAAGATTTAAGTTCTATTCAATATAAATATTCAACATTACAAGATCAAGAAACTAGTAATTCAGAGAGTAGAAGACAATTACAAGTAGAATTTAAACGAAAAGAAGAAAAGATAAAAACTATGGAATTAATGTTACAGAATACAAGAATGAATTGTGCTCTTTTGAAATCTACATTAGAAAAAGCAGGTATACCATTACCTCAATTTTTAAGATCTGAAACACAAGTATATTTTTATTATTATTATTAAATTGTTTATATCTGTATATATATAGCCTATTATACAAACATCTCAAGAATCATCTTCAAATAATGAATCCATTCCTGATTCACCTAGTAATAATCCATTTGCTAGAGTATCTTCAACAGCTCCTGCATCATTATTTCAAACAAATATGAATATTAATAATAATAATAATAATAATAATAATAATAATAACAATAATAATAATAATAATAATAATAATAATAATAATAATAATAATAATAATAATAATAATAATAATAATAATAATAATAATAATAATAATAATAATAATAATAATAATAATAATAATAATAATAATAATAATAATAATAATAATAATAATAATAATAATAATAATAATAATAATAATAATAATAATAATAATAATAATAATAATAATAATAATAATAATAATAATAATAATAAAAGTTCTTTTATACCTACAGAATCTTCTAAAGATATTTCAATGTCTCATAATATTACATGGACTTCAACTAATCAATATCCATCAACAACACCTATTCATACAGTCTCTAATCCTTCAATAAATCCATCAACAATATTCCAATCAAAAACATTTCCTTCTTTAAATACTAAACCTATCTATCCTAATTATCCATTCTCTACATCTATTCAACAATCAACAACATTTGAAACTCCAACAGCATCACAAACATCATGGAATCCTATTCAAACTAATCTTTATAGTTCTACTTATCCTCCTTCTTCTACTCCTCATCCTTATACATTTCAACCTTATATTCCTTCTAATTCTATTCTATCAACTACACCTAAAATTAATAATAATAATAATAATAACACAAATACATCTATACCTATTACTCCTATTCATCAACCTGATTTCACACTTCCTTTCTCTTCTATTAAACCAATAATACCACGATCTCAAACAACAAATACAATTTTAAGTCCTATATTAAGTTCTTCTAATAATCAAAATTCTACTTTACTTAATACTCCAATTAATATACAAGAGAAATCAAAAGATAATATAAATACATCAAAAAATAATATATCTCCTAATACTTCATCTTCACAATCATTCTCTTCAATTGATATCGATAAATCAATTTCTGGATTCTCTACTCAAATTGATGCCATAAGAAAAATCAATACTGAAATCACTTCTGTTTTTAATGAATCTGGTATCATTCATTCTTAAGAATAATTATATGATATTTTTATTTTCACTTATTATTAATATGATATTTTCTTTTTTTCCTATTTTCTATTTTCATTATTTTTTTTTTTTATTTTTATTTTTACATTCTTTTTCCTCTTTTTTTTATTATTTATTTATTTAATTATTGAAAGAATATTATTATTCTATTTTATGATATGTGAACTGATATCGTAACAAATAAGTTCAAATATTAAAAAGTTTGTTGCTATTGTATTATAAAGAAAAGGTTGATAAAAATAATAATAGTCTTTTTATATATACTATTATTTAACAGTTTATGTTAATAGCTTATCAAAATAGAATATTTTTTATACATTAATTGACCATATATTTAAAACAAACTAGTTTTGATTTAGGTATATATATATAAATAGAAAGAAGCTAAAATATAAAATCGTACAAGATTAATAACGCAATAAAAATAAAAAAAATAAAATAAAATACAATAAAGAAATTATATGAAAACGCTAGATAATTTATAAATAATGAATTATTTATATATTAATTAAATATCTATATAAATTATTCAGTTTAATTTAATTTCCATCCCTCAGTAGGCACGTGAGGCTTGAATCCCCAAATAGAAGCAGGAGTTTCAGGTTTTTCTTCAACTACAGGTGTTTCAGGAACAGTAATAGTTTCCGCAGGTTCTACAGTTTCCACAGGTTCTACGGGTTTAGGAGCAGGTTCAGGAACACTAATAGTTTCCTCTTTTGGTTTCTCTTCTACGACAATAGGTTCAGAAGGTTGTTCTATAGGTTTGGCGGGCTCAGTGGCGGGAACTTCTTTGTGTTCCGATCCATAAGCAAGATCTTCTTCAATTGCTTTATCTATAGAAGCCATAACCTATATATATAGGTATATATATAGTTACATAAAGTTATATATATAGTTATATATAATTATATATAGGTATATATATAGGTATATATATACAATAGCTTGAGAGGGGAGTTGACGACAAACGGTGGCGAGATAATTAATAAATTGAGGAGCAGAAACTAATTCATACTATACATATGTATATAATATACAGAATATATATATATAGAATATTAATATATATATATATATATACTTCTTTGGTCTTTAATTTTTCAACAAGGAAACCTTCTTCAGCAGGTGCAACTATATAGTAATATAATTATAAAGTTATATATAGTTATATATATATATAGTTATATATATATATAGTTATATATAATTATAAAGATATATATACCTGATTGATAGAGGGAATTACAGAAGTTTTTAATAAAAGGAGAAGAAGAAAATTGAGCTTTTGATTGTGTTTCCATCTATATATATATATAATAAAGATATATATATATATATATATATATACGTCTCTAAATAAGTCAATAATATCCTTCATACGAATATAGGCCTTACCATCTATATATATATATATATATATATATATATATATATATATATATATATAAGTGTGTCTATATACCCATAGTCACATATTTAGCATTAAAGAAGTTGATACCCTCCTGAAGCGCGAAATCAGTCATGGGACTAATATTATAAAGACGTTCTCCCTAGGGGAATATATATAAGTATATATAATAATATATAAGTATATATAATATATATAAGTATATATAATAATATATAAGTATATATAAAGATATATAAAGATATATAAAGATATATAAAGATATATATACAATAACATAGATATAGACATCTGGAGTTACTTTAGAGATTGATGATAAATAGGAATACATTACTTGACTTGACATAAGCTCCTATATATATATATATATATATATATATATATATATATATATACTTGATCATCAAATTCATCTTCAGGAAGTGGAGTATACTATATATAGAATAATGATAATAATATATATATATATATATATATATATATATATATATATATATACATTCTTAAGGAATGCCTTGAAATCACCGACAGTAGCGAAAGGACGAGGAGCTTTATGTTCCATATCATCTTCGTAGAGATATTGAGCTAATCTTTCAATGTAAGTTAAATAGTTATAATCTGCATGATCAAAAGTATATATAGAAGGCGCAAGTCGAAGAGATCTCATCGTAGACATTACTTTAGGGTGATTCACTTCTAATTTTATTTGAGCATATTCATCATTCTTTATATGATACGAATAAGTACCTATCACACCTATATATATAATAATAATATACATATAATAAATAAAAATAGTTAAAATTCTTATTCAAAATAACTATATAATTATATATATATATATATACCAGCAGAAGCAATAAGAGTCCAAGTAGTCCATTTTCCCTATATATATATATAGTATATATAAATATATATAATACATACAACACTAGATTTCTTTCCAGTCTTTTTATTTTTAGGAACTTCTGTTTCGACTTTAGGTGCTTCAGCTTTAGGGATTTCAGTCTTAGAAACTTCTACTTTAGGAACTTCAGTCTTAGGAACTTCTACTTTAGGGATTTCAACCTTAGGAGTAGCTTTAGGAGCAGTTTTTGTAGCAGATTGTTGAACATTTTGTTTTACTACATGTTCAACTTTCTTAGAAGCATTTTTACCTTTCTTTGCAGCATCTGCAAAGAATCTAGACTATAGATTATTAGAATTAATTTGAAAAAGAGTGGATTTACATTGACGATTCTTCTAGAAGAACGTAATACCGAACGAGCAAACTATAAATTAGTAGTTTCAAGCAATGAAAAGAAATATATACCATTTTTAAATTAAATTAAACAAATAAACAAGAACAGAGAAATAATTAAATGAGAACAGTTCCCCTTTCTTTCTATAGTTTCTATAGAAAGATTCTATTCGGTTCTCCCCTTACAAAAGGGAAATTGAAGGAAATAGCCTAAAAATACAATATTTCCACGGATATAATTATGAAGAATCATTCTGACTGAATAATCAGCGCAACACTGAACTTTGTTGAATTTATTTAAAAAATAATAAAAAGTATTTTTTTCTTTTTAAATAAGTATAGATACATGGTTTTTATTATTGGAGATTATATAAATAATCACAATTGCTCCTTGTATGTATAAAAGTAGTTTTAAAAAGATTACTTGTTCAAATAAATGATCACCAAATTGGTTGTTTTTTGTCGGATTGTGGATGGTATTGACTATTGAGCACTATTAATATATGCTAAATTAGAATGAATAGCAATAACAAAACAAATGAGTAAATACATAAAAGTTTTATAGAAATATTGATTAAAACAAACAGACGTTAATGAATTGTTTCCCTTGGACTAAAATTTAGTTCATGTCATCATTAGTATTGTTATTAGATACTATATAATCTTTAGCATTAAATAATGAGTTAATTTTTTCAGCAATATCAAGTTGAGTTTTGGCAAGGTTACTTAAATACATGACAAGAGCAACATCTTTAATCTTAGTATCAATAAGTTGACTAAATATTTCAGGTTCAATTTGAGGTAATAACGATAATGCACTATGTAACATACGACCAACCTATAATATAGATAAAGAATGAAAAGAAGAGATGAAATATTATATTATATATATGTTGTGTTTTAATAATAAGTATAATAATAATAATAAGTATAATAAGTATAATATACTCTTTGATCTCCTGATATTTCTCCAGAAACTACTTTATCAACATATTCATCAAGATCTTCTAAAGTACCATTTAACTAGAAGAATTATATATATAGATATTTATATTGAGTATCTTATTTATTATTATATCTATATACTTTCTTTAAAGAACCTTCTAATTTAAATACATCATTATATAATTCAGTATTCTTTGGTACAAATGATTCCTATATATATATATATATATATATATAATTATTAGAATCATCATAAATTTATATATATATATATATACAGTATCGGATTTTAATATAGAGTTAAGAATCATATTTTCATTATTAGCAGCATCCATTTCCATGGGAATCTTAACTAATTTCACAGCACGAGGACTATTATAAGGTAAAAAATAGTATATAAAGAATAGATAGTATATATAGAGATTATATAGAGATTATATATAGAATATAAAAATAGTAATATGGAATATATAAATAGTAATATGGAATATATATAGAATATTATAGAATATATATAGAATATATATAGAATATATATAGAATATAAAGAATATGTATATACCTATTAAAGAAACTAATAATTTCAGTAGTAAATACTTGTATATCTATTTTATTGGATTGTAAAGAAACATCCATATCAAGATAGATAGGATTAGGGACTATAGTTCTATAATAAGTATTAATAGTATTCCAAGCTTTAGTAACTTGAAGTTTATCTTTGGAAATACAATACCAGCCAATTACTTCTTCAATAGGATTTGAAGCTTTTTGTAATTGAGCTAAACGATTATTATAATCCTTACCGAAACCAATCTAAATCACAAAATAGTAATAATAACAAACATAATTTCAAATAAGTGTTTCTATAAAAATATGAATATCACATACTTCATCACCATCGATTTCATGAGGAACAGCGTAACAAAGCTTAACTTCTAAAACGCCATTACTTAAATGACCCATTAATGTACCAATAATTTTATCTTGACTTTCATGACGTCTAAGATATTGATCAAGAATTAAGACTGGAACAACAGGATGAACGTGAATCTTAGTAATTTGATTTGTGGTGCTGTTTTGATAAAAGAATTGTTCACTCATTGGTAAAGACTCGATCCCTTCAAAATATATAATTGAAATATGAAAAATTTGCTTTATTTCCACTAAACCAATCTTCCTTGGGAATATTCATTTTTATACTCTAAAAAAAATTATAATTTTATTCATCTTTCTTTTTTATAAGTATTGCAAAAGACTACAAATTATTTCAATTTATGATAACATTCAAACAATAGCAGCTTTTATAAACTGAAGAAAAGTTTCAAGTTAGATAAAGTCCCTTTAAATAATTTAGAATATTTAACTTTTTTCGAAATACGTCTCTCATTGAACTTATTCATAACTTATTTTCTGTGACTATGTATATAAGTAGTCCATAGTTCTCAAAAATAATTTTTAATAAAATATACTGTTTTTAGATTTTTTATTATTCTGTATAATATAAAATTTCAATTTATTTTATAATTTCAATTCTTTGAAAATATTCTTTAATATCATTTCATTCTTTTTTTTTTTATGTATTATTGTATAAGTTAATGTGCTATATATTTAACGATATAAATTCATGTTTCTGGACGTAGATTGAAAAACTTTATTTTTTAGGTCACGGATATTATTCTTCAAAACAATGTTATCAAAACATAAACATTACTTTATATTCATAAAAGTGATTCTTATGTTTCTTAGAGGAACATTCAATAGAATTTGTTGTTAAATATTCGTATTATCTGTTATTACTTTATAGGCCTATATTAGAAGAACTAGTACTATTTATGTTTCTTATTATAAATGTTCATAACTAATAAAAAAACACAATCAAAACATATAAAATAAAATTGTAATTTAATAACATAGTTTTAACAAATCAAATAAAGTCTATGAAATATATAGTTCTTAAAAAGGTGAATATATCTTATTATAATATACGAAATCAAATAAAAACAGAGAAAAAATATAATAAATCAATACTCTTTTCATAATAGAATCCAAAAAAGATTAGTTTTGAGTATTCATAATAGTTTTCAGCCACTTTTCAGTTTCTTCAGATGTGGTCCATTGTCTCTTTCGTTGATAGTCGTCGATTTGATCGGGATTTATATATCCCACAGTGAAATATTCACCTTGAGGATGAGGTAATATCAATGCACAGACACTTTATATATATATAGAGTAACAATAATAATAGTATTGTATTTATATAGAGTATTAATATTAATGATATATATATATATATATACCTAGAAGCAGGATACATAGCCATATTTTCCGTTAACTTTCCTCCAATAGCATTCTCAACGTCTAATAACGACCATATTTCTCTCTTTAATGAGTGGTCAGGAATTGAGGGATAACCAATAGCAGGACGAATTCCAGAATAATGTCCTTTTAATATATCTTTAGGAGTGAGAGACTCGTCTTTAGCATATCCCCAATAATGCATACGTACCTATATATATAGTATATATAGTATATAGTATATAATATATAATATACTTCTCTATGCATATATTCTTCAGCTGCTTCAGCTAAACGGTCAGAAACGGCTTGAACAAGAATCTTATTGAAAGAGGGATCATCCTCATGCTTGGAACAGTATTCCTCTATACCATGAACTTGAGATATTAATATACCCACGTGATCCTGTATTTGTGTTTCTCTGGGAGCTACAAAATCACTAATAGATCTATAGTAATTATCTCCTTCTTGTTTTAATTGTTGACGTAACATGGGAAGAGATATCACAACATTCTTACATGATTTATCATATAGATATATAGTATCATCTTTTGAATTGGCTGGATAAATACCCAATACACTTCGTACATGAACCCCTTGATCCCTCTTAAAATCCTCAAGGATCTCCGTACATTCCTTGTACATAGATACACATTCCTCTCCAACTACCTATATATATATTACTGTAATAATACCATTACTAATGATTCATAAATAATCAATATTATATATAATAATAATAGTATAATAAGTATAATAATAATAAGTATATATACTTGATCTTTGAATATATCTGGATACATTCTGTTAGGATAACGACCACGTAGGCCGAATATAGAGAAGAGAGATGTCCAATCTATATAAGGAAGAAGAGGCTCAAAGGAAATATCTGGGATTACTGTATTTCCTATATATTGAGGAGGAGGAGGAGTACAAGGAGGATACTCTTCAAAATCAACGGGATAAGGGTGATCCTTAGCATATTTATATGTACTATATATATATATATATATATATATATATATAATAAGAAATAATAAAAGTTCAATATCTATAAATATAATAAGAAATAATAAAACAACTATATATATATATACACCAAGTCTCTATCTTTCATATTTTTATAGAAATCTCTTCTTATTTCTTCATAGCTCTCGGTAACACTCTGAATATATTCTTCCCTATGTTCAGCGTCTAAGAGGTTACGGCAAATAGCGACAGATCTAGAGGCATCGACCGAATGAATCTATAGTATATTATATAATAATAATTATTTAGTTATTAATGATAATTATAAATAAATAATATAATAAAAACAATAATAATAAGTAAAACAATAATAATAAGTATAACAATAATATATATTAATAATATAATAGAATATATACAACAGGTGATTTCATTGAGTGATACACAGGTGCGATCTTCACCGCACAATGTATCTTACTTGTTGTGGCGCCACCAATTTGGAGGGGTTTGAATATTCCCGCCTTTTTGAGTTTCTCGGCGACAATGATCATTTCATCGAGTGACGGAGTAATGAGACCAGAGAGAGCAATAATATCAGGATCATACTCCTTAGCTGCCTAGGAAGGAGAGGAGAGAGAGAGATTATATATATATATATATATATATATATATATATATATATATATA